>CM055856.1:15315036-15547536 GCA_029490765.1 Euthynnus affinis | reverse complement strand
CTGAGACCTGCTGATCAATAACCTCATTGATCCTTCACACCTGATCAGATCTAATGATGACAGAGCCTTGTCAGAGCCGGGCCTGGTGAGACACACACACACACACACACACACACACACTCTGTAAGTCACTGTGATCATTATTGATAAAGTCTGATCAGGATGATCAATAACTGCCGCTTTATAAACAAACACACTGCTGCAATTAAAGCTGACTGTTCACAGGAAGTGCTGCCATGGTAACCACGTTTCCACGGTAACGTGCATCACGTCACACCCACCAGAGCTGATCAATGAATAAACCATCAGAAGTATTGATCCGAATATGAGACGATTGTTTTATTGATCTTTAATCGTTCAGTTTAACTTTGAAACACAATAAACAACAAACAACCAGCAGCATCACAACAACAACAAAAGACGTAGTGGTGATGTCATGAGGCAGCAAGGGCATCATGGGAGTTGTAGTCAGTTTCTTCCTGATCAGCTGATCCTGAAAGAAAAACAACAAACATGATCAGCTGATCAGACGAAACACAAGTCAACAACAAACAGGTTTGTTTACAAACATTTAAAACACAATAACAACAGATTATAACGTGACATATAATCAACATGTTGATCTGTGAGGAGACGTCATGAAGCACCACAACAACCATCATCATCACTGTGCTTCCTGTCTGCCGTCACCATGACAACCCCCCCCCCCCCCCCCTCACCGTCTCCTCTCCTTGTTTCAGATGGCGTGGTCGGGGAACGAGAGCGAGCGAGATTAGAGAGACATCAGAGAACAACGAGGACAAACTGCCCCACTGGAATTCAACTCTTGTGTGTTTGTGGCGGTTCGCTGCAAACCCGAGCCGAGTGTGAGACGAGACGACGAGTGTGTGAGCGAGCGAGCGAGACGATGACATCACACCACCTTCAGTTCCAGCAGGCGACGACCCCCCCTCCTCCCTCACCTCCCCCCTTCCTCCTCCTCCTCCTCCTCCTCCTGGACTGGACTCTTGACTCCCCTAAAAAAATAAAAATGAATAAAAACAGACGCCTCCCCTCGGAGCCCCTCCCTCCCCCTTCCCTCCTCCCACAATCCACCTCTCTCGCTGTAGCCGGGCTCGCCAACATCTCTTAACGACACGACGATGACGTCACCGACCCGCCGCCGCCGCTCCCTCCACGCCGAGCCCCCCCGGGAGGAGGAGGAGGAGGAGGGGGAGGGGAAACAAAAACCAGAAAAATAAAGACTTTTGTGGAATCAAAGATAAACGAATCGACTTTGAGGACTTCTGTGGAAACTTTTGGATTTTCGTTGCTCTTCTTTTTTTCTTCTTCTTCTTCTTCCTCTAAAAAAAAGCACTCTGTGGTCGCAGACTCTGATGGTGAACCAGCGACGGAGATCTGACGGACAACAAACACCTCCACCTGTCCGGTCCCATCCAAACAAACAACTACAGCACTAAAAATAAAAAAAAGAATAAATAAATGAATGAATCTTGTTTTTTGAGAAGCAGAAACGGACGCGAGCCGCTGGAGGAACCTGCGAGGAGACGAGTGCCAAATGGAAATAAAACGTGTTTGTTGAGCTGCTGGTGGAGCGTTTTTTGGTTTTTTCCCGCTGCACTTGGTTTGGGAACGGGTCACTCACCATTTTTGCTTGTTTAAAAAAAAAAAGAAAAAAAAAAGAGAATTCAGAGAATTGAAGACGTTTGTATAAGGTTATATTTTTCCATTGCTATAATGAAAATAAAGTAAAAAACAATAAAATGATATGAAACATTCCCCAAGCAGTTCTGGTGATTTGGGTTCTTCTTTGTCGTCTGTTGGACTCCTGGACTGATGAACGTTCTGGACTTTGACTCTTCAGTTCGGTGGCCGCCTCCCACTGTTGGTTTGTTTACTCGACGCCACAAAGAACCATGACGACGACGACGCTGATGATGATGATTTTTTTTTGTTTTGTTTTTTTTAACTCACTTCTTCATTGCTTGTTTTGGTAGCAGCTCGCGGTCGCTCCTCCTCCTCGCCGGCGGGGGAGTTCTGTTGGGACGTTGAGTTTTTTTTTTTTTTTTGTTTATTTTTTTTTTTTTGTAGTTGGTGTGAAGTTCAGACGCTGCAGAGAGAAAAATGGGAAAAAAAAAAAAAAAAATAAAAAACCTGCGAGCACGCTCCTCGGCGCCGTCTGGGCCGCCTCGTCTCCGGCCGGACGCACTTCACTTTCATCAGCTGGAGGAGCTCGGATACATAAAAACAAAACGTCTGGAATCTGGTTTTAAATTCACATCCTGTTGAGAGGAAAGTGAGGCGGGTCCGGCCTCGCGGCGCTCTCCCGCCATGCGGAGGCGCGGCGGCGGCCGTCGGGAGAACAGCTTCCTGTGTTGACGTGATGAACCTGGAAACTCGATTATTACTGAATTGTGAATCATTTAAAGCCAATCTGCTTTTTATTTCATATTCAACTTTAGTGAACTAATAAAGTCTATATTGTACTGAAAGCTCTGCTGCCGCTTCTTCTCACACACACAAACACACACCTAAGAAAATAAGTCTGTATATTAGATTTAACTGTCTCCTTCAGAATAAAAGCTGAAACCTTAAAGAGCAGCTGAAGTCGAGAGAAAAATGAAAATGTTTGAGGTCGTAAACTTGATGTAACGTCTTTATTTTTTTATATATTGTCACAACAAAGACAAAATATCTTTTTCTGTTTGTTAATAAACAATATAAACTTATTATTAAACACATTTAAATGTGATCAGTGCCATGATGCTACTTTCTACATTTCAGAGGGAAATATTGTACTTTCTACTCCACTACATTTATTTGACAGCTTTAGTTACTTTTCAGATGCAGATTTGACACAATGGATAATATAACAAGCTTTTAAAATACAACACATTGTTAAAGATGAAACCAGTGGTTTCCAACCTTTTTGTCTTTTGACGTCTTACAAAAAGCAGTGTGTAGTCGGGGTCACATTTCACATGTCTATGAGTTGTTAACAGCTCCACCAAATAGTGATTTTTCCCTCTAAACTTCTCACATGCTTTCATTTCAATAAATGTTCAAATGATCCAATATTTCAGCAAAAATCAAAGATATCAGAACGTTGTTTCTTCTTCTTTCCTCTTGTAAACAGTAACAGTGAGTAGAAGGTAGATCTCAGCAGGTTGATCTTGAATAACAACAACCTGCAGGATTCAGAGGAGCAGCTGCTGCAGACTGATAAGACCTTCAGAAACGTCACATTTCAGCAAAAATCAACGATTAGAGAAAAAGTCCAGAAACTGAAAACAGATTTGTGGATCAGAACTTTGTTTTTTCTTCTTTCCTCTCCCATTAATCATCTCACGACCCCTCAGAGTTATCTGCTGACCCTTTGGAGGGCCCCGACCCCTAGGTTGGGAACCAGTGTACTAAACTAGCTAACTGTATATAAAGTAGTGTAAACTAGCTCCACCTCCAGCAGCTACAACAGTAACATGCACACAGCAGCTTCACTCCTGAATCCTGCAGCTTGTTGTAATTCAGGTTCAGCTCTCTCAGATGGGAGGGGTTGGACTTCAGAGTTGAGGCCAGAGAAGCATATAATAATTTCACACAACGTAAAACAGCAACAATCATCTTTCAGACCTTTTGGGCCTCCACAGTGACTAAATGACCTCATAAAGCGCTCCTGGGCCTCCGTACAGATGAACTGGTTCGGGTCTTTTTGGGGAATTTGACTTCTGGTGATAAACTTCACAAAAATAACTTTCAACTATAAATGTCAGATTTAAAATGAATCAAAGCACATAGATAATTATATATAGACTCATATAGATTAATTATAACAGATAACAATAGTTAATATTCTGATTAACTATTGATGATGACGTGTCAACTACTAACACACACACACACAGATGTTTGATTCTGGTTTGCAGGAAGTGAAACAACTGAGGACAGACATGTTTATCAAACCTCCAGACTGGTCAGACTGGTGAGGAGGCAGCGTGTCGGCTCATCAGCCAGATGTTGAAGCAGATGTTATTGATGACACATTATATTATTATAAACTCGTTTAATTCAAAGTTCTGAAGTTAAATAAGCTTCATAATTACAGTTTGCAAACAAATGAACTGTGAAACGTTTACATTAAACTTTAGATGAATAGAAACATTTATATCAGACTGTCAGACTGGACATTATTTATTATTGATTAGAGTTCAGTCAATCAGCTGATGATCATGCCGAATATTCATTGTGCAACAGCTGTGATGGCCGAGTGGTTAAGGCGTTGGACTTGAAATCCAATGGGGTTTCCCCGCGCAGGTTCGAACCCTGCTCGCAGCGACGCGACACGTGACGTCACGAGACTCACGCTTTTAACGGCTTATAACATAACGTCATCATTGACAGTTGATGTACACCGCTGTGCGCGTGCTCGTCAAAATCCGCCAGTAAACAAACGGAGTACTCTTAATTACGTCAACGTTTCCCTCCGAGGAGCCACGAGGACACGTTTCAAGAGAGGTGACGTCAGTTTGGCAGCAGCTGATCAGCTGATCAATCACTTTAACAGCTGCAGACATGCGCAATGTGACGCTAATAAAGCTGCACAGTTAATTACAATTAATCACAGCTGCAGCTGCTTCAGTCTGTCAGAGTTTGTTCATATTATTTATTGATTATTTGTGTATTTATTGATCCTCTGATGGTGAAATCACTGAATGATGAATTTGATCAGAAAGTCTTTTAATGCTAGAATTTATTTATTAAGCTGAACGTTTTCATGGAAAATGGAAATTATGTCACATGACTGAATCATCTTCTCGTTCTGGTGAAAACTTTCTATTCATCATCATAATGACGTAATTTCATCAGGTTTGTTTGTTGTGGATCATTACTGCAGGATTATTATTATTATTATTATTATTATTATTATTATTATTTCTGTTTAACGTCGACTCAACGCTGAAACGAGTTTGTGGAAAAACCTGAGGTCACAGCTGCATCTCTATAAATAATATAAATAATATATAGCAGAGGTGTGAGTCCCGTTAAACGCTGCTGCAGCTTTAATGGTTTATAGGTCTAGTTTTACTGGTGGCAGTTTTACTGGTGGCAGACCGACCAGGCACCAGATAAAGTTTCTGTCTCTCCATTTAAACTCAAATACTCTGAAACTTTACGAACAGTGTGCAGGTGGTTGAACTGACACTGACACTACAACAGTAGCGGACTGCGCATTTCACACATAGACCTTCAGTAGTGCTCCGTCTGAGTCAATCTACCCCTCAATAACCATTTATATGTTATAAAACTGGTGGTTATATTTGGTTATTGTTTCTACTGCAGCTACAGTTCATAAACTTGCAATATCATTTAGTATAATGGCATAATTATTTGAAGACAAAGTCCATCCTCCTCTCTTTCCTCAAAAACAGTTCATTGACTGTCATGCAGCTTATCTGTGCGCTTCAGTCCTTTTCTATCGCCATCAAAGCTGGAAGTCCAGCCTGCCTGTCGTGTTTCTGGCAGAAGTTTTAATTCACTTTAGGCTGAAAATGTCCGCTCGACAGAAGCAGTGGACACGAGGAGGGTCACTGCCAAACATATAAATGTGCACAGCTGCTCTCACTCATTATTCTGATGAAGGAAAGGAGATCCTCCATGACATACATTACAGTCAGCTCTGTTTTTAACCGACACAGATCGAAAAGCGCTCCGTGACTCTGCTAAACTGGAGAAAATTTTCTTGTAATCTGACAAATCTTTGTTTGACACCTGTGACGAGCTGCGCAGTGTTACTCACGTCTGTCGTCTCATCCACCATAACAGAGACAAACGGTGCTCTTTAACTTCATTTTTATCTCTTCTCCCGTCACTTCAGCTATTCTACCGGACGTCCCACTAAACACTTTATTAGTGGACAGGTGGCTCCACATAGTTTCCTCTGCTGCTGGATCCAGCGCTTCCATCGTGTCCCCGGAATGAAAGTTCCTGCTTGCCCCAAAAAATGACACAGTCTGTCAGTTTTTTAAAGATTTCTCTGTTTTTCTTCACAGCTCCGTTTCTCTGCGCACGTGCTCGTGCAGCTGTAGATCCACTCTGGTTTCCCCAAAAGTTTAGAGAGCACTGTTGCTTTGGTGTCCAAACCCAGAGTGGCTCCAAACACCATGTCAAACAACAAGCACTCCCAGCAACACCGTTTGCAGTGTTCCTCGGACCCTGAGAGCCAGAGGTACCGCTGGAGGTGGCGGACAAATCCTCGTCCTGGTGGTGACAGGCTAGCTAGCAGAGGAGTCTCCGACCTTTCTTGACTATGTCAAGCTTTTCTTGAAAAGTCTGTCTTGAAAATGGCTTTGACAATAAATCTTCCACCAAATCTATTTCTTCTCCTCCTTCAGCCAGTGTGGGCTGATGAAATAGTTATCCAAAATCGACAAAAAAAAGTTATTAGCCTACATCCACAAAACAATATCAGCTACAGACGCAGTTCGCTAGCTTTCGCGGGTACGCTCTCTGACTATCCAATCAACGGGTCTGAATACGGTGACGTTGCCAACGCCCGCTAGAGGGCCCTGGTGACACCAACTCAAAATCTGATTGGTTGAGGTATGACATTTATTTTGTATTAGAGGCCTCCAGGCAGACTTCTTTAACTTTGACCCTGCCTAGCAACAAAGGATAGCTGAAATGTGATTGGTTAAATGCTCTAATATGAAAATACATGTCTGGAGGCAGCACAACCATCAGAAAAGCTATGAAAGGAAACGAACAGACCATTTGGAATTATTTAATAAGTAAACATGGACAAAATATAATTAACATCAGTCTGTGATTCAGATATTTTTTAGGCCAGCAGAGAAGGCCTTGCAGGCCCTGACGGCCCATTACTGCACTACAGACAGCGGGATCACATTAACTACAGACCGACACACTGATACAAACCCGTCACTCATCACACACAACAAATATTCAGACTGTTAAATAACAGCAGCAACAGAGTGAAAATACTCCACTACAAGTAAAAGTCCTGCATTTAAAAACTTAGTCAAAGTGTGGAAGTGTTATCAGCAAACATTACTGACAAATAAAAGTACTCTTTTGTCCCTGTCCGTGTTTTATTATTATATCTGATATTTCTAATATTACTGCTGCATTAATATGTGTGTGTTGCATTTTACTGCTGTAGATGTTCAGGGTGTATTAATTATATTCACCTCTGTATACTGTTGGCTAGTTTAATCTACAGCTATGCATCACTGTCAGGTGTAGCAGGAACGGACCCTGACGTAAAGATGAGGTAGAGCAAAAAAACTTTAATTCTGCCGTTAGGTAAGGCGGGAACTTGACAAATGATACGAACGAGAGGAAAACCAAAAGAACCAACAAGGACAGAACAGAAAAGCAGGACTTAAATACACAGACAGAACTGACGAGGTGATGAGGGACAGGTGAGGGAACAGGTGAGGGGGGACAGGTGGAAACACTCAGGGGAATCAGACAGACACATGAGGATATTTCCTCAATATTTCAAAATAACAAGAAAATGACGAGACAAAACATGGAGACAGGACAAAAACCCAACTAAACCTCACCACTGCGTGACAATCATATTCTATCAGATCATCACGTCTGCAGCATCACTGTCGTCTGAGAACCTCGTATCTCTAAAGTTTCAACTGTTCATGTCTGTTTTCTGCTTACTGATACAATAAAAGTACAATAAACTATTTAATAAATGAAGACTATTATAAACTGTTTATTTAGATCAGGAAGTAGGAGAACTTTCTCAACCCATAAATGATCACTTGATCCTTCAGTTTATCACAAATATTCAAAATCACAAAAATTGGAGATACGTGGTTTTCACTGCACAGGAATTATAATCTGAGAAATAACTCCAGTCTAATAGTGGAGAAGTGTAAAGTTGCATCAAATGAAAATACTCCAAAAAGTACAAAAACCTCAAATTTGCACTTAAATACAGTAACTGGGTAAATATATTTATTCACATTTCACAGTCGGATTGATTTTAATGTATATTATGGACGTTTAACTCGTCACCTCGTGGTTCAAACTGATCATTGTTGTGGATTTTCTGAGCTGGTGTTGGCAGTTCAGTTTCAGACAGACGAGAACACTTTAATGATAACGATTAATGACGAAGGAGAACACAGAGAACGCATCTTAGTTTGTCGGACCGGATGTCGTTGTGGTGGAAAATTAGGATTATAATAATAAAAATGAAGGTGAAACATTTGTATTTACAATAAGCATTTTTAGAAGTAAACACTGAAGGAATGGTTTAACAGAAGTCTAGGTAAAACTAAAAGAGTGACTCAGCTAAAAACTGAAAGCTGCTAGAGTGTGGGAAAGCTGAAGAGTCCAAGACTGCCTGATAAGAAGCTGCAAGTAATATGACACCTAGGTTGTCTGTGTTTGGATCACTTTTGGGTTAATAACAAAAATATGATCATCACAGAAGGTGTGGTGTAATATGAGACACCACATTAGGGGGTATAAAATGCATTGTTTGTGAGAATCTGCGGGTTTTGTTCCTTGGTCAAAGCCTCGGTTTACTCTGTATTTGCACTTTGATACACAGTAAATCTATTCACATTTAAACTCTTTTAGCTTCAGTGTATTCTTTCGAGTCTATTTCTCAATTAGTAATGAAATAAGTCTTTGAGTTCAAGGCCCAGCTGAAGATTTACCACGACATCGTCTCTTCCTGTTCTGAGTTCTGAGCAGAGATATTAGTCTAATTGGACCTGTAGACACGTAACATTGTGTCTCAGGTCTGGTGAAAGCCTGCTCCTCAGGTCACCTGACAGGCTCCTGTTTTTCAAAACAAGACATGCTGTCTGAGAACACAGAGGTCAACCCTTATGGAAAATTCCAAAACAATCATTATGTTTATATATGAAACAGAGAGTTTACAGACAAGCAGTTCCCTATTAGTTAACCCTGATGTTCTGACACTGACCAAACTAATTTCACTTCTCGTGTCTGAACAGAGGCAGAATAGAGCTGGTCATGACTTCAGCATCTTTATCTATCATATCCAGCACTTGTCATAACTCCTGGCAGACTGGACCACAGTTATTTTACTGGAAGTTGAACCGTTTGACATCAGCTGTCTCAGCTGGTCCTCCACAGAGGGGGAACTTCTGTGAGTTAGTGAACACATTCTGTCTACAGAAGAAGGATTTTCTGCATTGTTTGGGTTTATAATATCTGTGGAGTTTGTAAAGTAGACTTTGGGTAATAATGCAGACATGCAGGATGGACGTTCCTCTGCTGGGAGGTGAGTTTTCTTCATTTATTTCTCTGCTGTGCAGGTGTATTATAGTACAGGTGTGTTGTGCTGATGTATGCTGTGGATGAGGAAATGCACTTTAACTACTCAGGACAGGAAATGATTGTTAGAAGAATGGCTAAAAGAAAGCAGCAGCTCTCATTTAAACTGAATGAGGAAATGAGAGAATAATCATAATGATGAAATCACAGCGCACGGCAGAGATGTGCACGTGAGAGTGCACGGCAGAGACGTGCACGTTGAAGGTGAGAGAAACAATCTGCAAAGAGCACTTTTACATGTCAGACTAGTTTAAACAGTTCAGGATCAGAAGCAGGTTTATTGCTGGTGGCTTGCAAGAACAGAAATCACACAAAAATCCTAAATATTATTAAAAGAAAGAAATTTACACTAAAAAGTGTCAAATATATTCTAAGTGAGAAAAACTGTTCATGGTTCAAATTTCAAATTGAAGAGAATGAAATTAACTGCATAAAATATTGATCAGAATGAGCAAATGTTCAGTTAATAAACCTGACTACGTGGGTTCAGATCACAGCCCTCAAAAGATGCAGCGACACTTGCTGGCCGCCAACGAGGCCGCAGTGACGTCTTCCGGTGTTTTATCTAAAGGAAGTAAAGAAAAACGTTCCGTTATGTTTGCATTTTATGTTTTGGTTGTTTTGACTCCATTTCATTTGATGTCTAACGCTGAAGGTACGTTCTGTGTGTGTGTGTGTGTGTGTCTATATGTGTGTATCCGTGTGTGTGATGGGCTGTTTTTGGTGACTGACCAGCCGCGTGCTCTGAGATACTGAAGTGGCTAAATGTGGGCTAACCCAAACCCTGAACTATCTATATCAGGTCATCGAATTAGCAACCAGTGAAACATTTGGATGTTTCTGTTTGTCTTTTGCTTGTTAGTCACGTAAAGCAGCAACAGTCCACTGCTGGAAGAAACGTGGGCGTGTTGGGCGTTGGACGCAGAGCAGGAAAAGATTAGCAGTAAATGATCAATCTGTCAGTAAATGTTGAGTTAGACTGCAGCGTATCAGTTAATAAACGCTGCAGCTTCTCAAGACAAAGAAAAATCACGTCTGTTGTTTGCCAGCTGTGAAGGTGTTAGCTCCGAAGTTAGCAACAGCAGGTTAGCATGACACTGCAAAAAATAATGTTACTGAAACCAAAACTGTATGTTAATTTAATTTAATTTATATAAATCTGATACTATAATGAATATTTAAACTTATATAAATAGTATATATAAATGTGTAGGTAATGATCCCCTCATGCAGAAGGAGGGATGACACTAAATAGTGAATATATATAATAGTGAATATTATTTACTGACACTTTGGTTCTTTAAAAGGACCTGATGACTAAACTCATATTAACAGAGATAAAGATGTTTAATTAATAACAAGTCTGAGCAACAATCACACATTAATGAACAAAACCTCACATCTGGAATTTAAACATAATAACTGATGTTAGTTTTGTCCAATGAAAACATTTTAATGATGTAAAGTTTAAACTAAATATTGACTGCTGTTCATCACAGACGTTGGTAGTGACCATTAATAACCTCACAGACATATCAGACTCATAACAGCTTCTATAATTACCAGGAGATCTTCTCATAATTACACGTTATATTCTAGTTATATTCTAGTTATATTTATGATATATTAGGTTATTATTAGGAGATTCAGTCATATTTGTCTCCTGCTTTGACTCTGACAGTTTATATTCAATGATTACTTTAATTTAAAGATGAAAGTATCACTAACTTTGTTTTCGTTGAAATCTTTCAGAGATGACAGTAAAGTCTGGAGATGATGTCACTCTTCAGTGTCAGAGTCCACGAGGTGAAACCTTCACACTGTTAGAGTGGAGCAGACCTGACCTGAAGACAGATGGTTACGTCTTCTTCTTCAGAGAGAACCAATCATATGAACCCTACCAGCATCCATCTTTTCTTGGTCGAGTGCAGCTGAGAGATCCAGAGATGAAGGACGGAGACGTTTCTGTGATTCTGAAGAACGTCACCATCAGCGACGCTGGAACATACCAGTGTCATGGTGCTGTGAACGGCAAAGGACTTGAGCTCATCAACACCATCTACCTGAAGGTTGAAGACTCAGGTGAGTTTGAAGTGCCGCTGCTTCATCACAGATCAGCTGTTTGTGTTTCTAAAGGTGTTGATGGTGAGATGAGTGATGTGATCAGAGTTCAGTAGATAATGTCTGTCATGAGTTTGAAGAGTTCTTCAGTCATCACCTACCTGACAGCTGATACCTCACACCTGTTTCTACTCTGCAGGAGACGAGGATGCAAACATGCGAGGACGTGGCGGACTGGGAGTTGTTGCTGTTGTTGTTGCTGTTGTTGCTTTTGGTTTTGTGATCTTCATGATCTAAAAATAATTAAGCAGAATTCATCCCTCCATCCTGATGAGGGTTAGGGTGACCAACAGATGACTCCTTGAAGTGCTGCAGTATTGTGGTGGCGGGTCAGCATTAGTGGCTAATTAGTCTGTGTTAGCTTAGCAAGTTGCTAAAGCAGCATTGTTTTGTGTAGTGTGAAAGTCAACAAGATAAAGTACCTTTAGATAGTTAAGAACAACAAACTCTTGAAGCAGTAGGAGTGAATCATCATTTCTTTTTGAACACTGTTAGGATTAGAAAATGTCTTTAGTTTGAGGAGGGGTCAGTTAGGAGCTGCTTTGGGTTAGCTGGTTGGTTTTGTTCATTATTTTGGCCTCGATTCACCCAGAAGCTGCTTCACTAATCGAAAATTAAGTAATTTCATGAGAAACAGTTTTGTCACATTTCTACAGACGTAGAGAGAGTAATCTGTATCTGGCAGTTACATGTTTCATTTATTGCAGCTGAATAACTGAGCAGCAGGACGGACGATGGAAAAAAGAGGAAAGGTGGAGCAGAGAGAGAGAAAGAAAGAAAAGAAGGCTTGCAGAGATGCTGCTAAATGTTTGTTAGGACAGGACCACAGCAGCCATGTTAGTCAGTAAATAAACATGCTAGTTAGCTAACGTTTGCTAACTAGCTAACGTTTGCTACCTAGCTAACGTCGCTAATGTGTAAGATAATTTGTAACTAAAATGGCCGCCCAAACACATGTAAATTCCAGATTTGTAGGTCAAAGTCTGGAGATTCATTTAAAGTTCAAATGAAGTTTGTATCTAAAACTATGTGGAAGCAGTAAATGTTCAAACAGGTGTGTGTTCACTCTCCATTCAGATATATGAGCTGCAGTTACTGATTGTCTCTACACACCTGACAGTACACATGTCAATCACACTTTCACAATAAAAGCACACTCTGACCAGCTCATGTGGCTTCAAAGTCTTTACTTTTCTAAAAATACACTTGATGAAAATTAGGAAATTAATTTCTTTTACACACAAACTCATCAACAGTTTTCAGTTTATTAATTGAAATTCCAGTGAAAAGGTGTGAAACTTTCCTAATGTTGATGCCACAGGTGTGAACGGACAGGTGTGAACAGACAGACAGGTGTGGACAGACAGACGTGTAACTTTACTGTAAATGCTGCAGTCTGCTCCAAACTTTACATGTTTGATAAGATTGAACACGTAGAATATTCCATCAGCAGGTAACATAGTGGACACCGGAAGTGATGTTTATCCACTTCCTGTCTGTCTGAAAACAGCCTGACCACCTCTACACGTGACAGAAACCCTTTGATGTGCCTAAAGGGCTGTTCAAGCTGCTGCAGCTGGAATGATTGTTTGTTATTTTTTGGATATTATTATAATTGATTATTAACTACAGATCTAATGATGAGTGTTATTTTGTTTATTTTTTAAATTTACATATTTTCTTACATTTTCGTTTACTTGAAAATTCTGATGAATTTGAACCTGGTTTATTTCCTGTAAATGTGTGTGTTGTAGCTGAATGTGTTTATGCTAACCTTACTGTACGGTCGTTAGTGACGTTACCTCAGAGAAACCGGCGCTGTTCCCGCGGTCGCTGCCATGTTCAGGATAGCAACGGTTGAGCGTGGTCAGAAATTCATTTAAATTTCCTACTGTTTATAGATTTTCTATAGATTCAAAGCCAGTCTAAAAACATTCCCATCTAAAGCCCCAGAAGCCTGATGTTGAGCTGATCTATCATCACCTCACACTGACCAGAACCAGAACCAGGACCAGAACCAGCAGCCTCCAGAGACAGAATCTGGATCCACTTGGGTTCTGTCCAGAAACAAATAAGAACTGGAGTCTTTTCTGTTTTCCTAAATGTTGTTGTTTTGTGAAATGTTGTTTTGCACCTCAGAGCCAAAATATGAAAAAATAAAATCAAACAACTTAAACTTTTGGAGTTAAAATGGTAAAAATTCTTGTTTTTTGTTTGAACTCAAATGCAGTATTATTTACCGGAGCTCCACATGCACACTCACACACACGCCTCCGGTACCGGGAGGTGATCAGCTGGGTGTTTCGGTTTCGGGCTCCTCCGTTTAGAGTGTGCACGAGCTTCCGTGATCAATCAGCACTGATCGATTATTGATGCCGCCGCTGCGCAGCCGCCCCGCGCGCCTCCATCATCACATCCATGTTGTCTCACCGGAGGATGAGTCGGTAGGAGGCTAACAGCTAGCGGACCGAGCGGCGGCACCGGACGCGTTTCTCATGTCGGTTCGTGTTCTGACGTCGTTCTGCGGAGCCGTTACCGTCACGAACAGGTCCGGACTGTGGATGGCTGTCGGTAGGTGCTCCGCCGGGCGGCCCGGTTAGCGGAGCGGGGAGGATGCAGCAGCTAGCCGCCGTTAGCTCCGCAGCTGTTTATTTATATCGGTGTTATGTAAGAGCAGCTAGCTCCCGTTAGCTCCGTTAGCTCCCGTTAGCTCCGTTAGCTGTCAGGATGAATGACGCGCAACAAGAACTGTCTCCGGACTTCGTGCTGATGCGGCTCGTGTCCGCGGCGGAGTACGACCGGCTGGACGAGCCGGAGGACCTGCTGACCGGCGGCTTCGGGCCCGTGAAGGCCGGACTGGGGCACCGCGGCGGCGGGTTTGATGTTGAGCCCAGCGGCCCCTCTCCGGGCCTCGGCTCGGCCTCCCCGCACTACAGCTCTCCGCTCCCCGGGAAAGGCGAGCTGGACGGCGGGCTGCTGCTGCCGGAGGCCCCGCCGGGCTCCGAGCCGCGGTCCCCCCCTCCGCAGGAGGACTTCACTGCGGCGGCCCAGCGGTTCGTGGACTTCCCGGTGCCGCACGGTCCCGGCCCGGGGGGGCCTGGGTCCAGGGCCCAGCTGATGGTGTTTCAGAACTTGCTGCGGTCTGGAGACCGGATCCTGGAGTGCGGACTGGAGCCAGCCCCCCCGGGGGACACACAGAGACAGCAGCTGAACTCAGGATCAGGTCCTGGTCCTGGTAGCACAACAGCCGGTCCCAGTCCGGGCGGTGGGAAGGACCAGAACACTCACTGCGCCCCCCCAGAGGAGACCCTGCAGCCACCCCAGTGGCACCCAGTCCTCAGACCCCAGACCCAGCAGGGCATCCCGGCTCTGCACCCTGAGTCCGGGTCAGTCCTGTGCCACCGACACCGGGTCCTCACAGACCGGCTGGCCCAGTGGCCCCCCGCCCTGCTGGACCAGGCCCTGCGTCTGGGGCTGCTGGAGCCCCGTAAGAACCGCTCCGCCGGGGGCGAGGACCCGGTCCTGGCTCTGGCCCGGAGGCTGGGCCAGCTGGGGGAGGGGGGCGGAGGGGAGGACATGCTGCCCCCCCTCCCCCGGTGCTCCTGCCACAGCGTCTTGGCCTCAGGGACGGGCGGCGAGGACCCGAGCGAGACCAGTGACGCCCTGCTGGTCCTGGAGGGGCTGGGGTCTGAGGAGGTGGGGGGGCTGGGGGACGGGGAGGGGGTGGGCACCGAGAAAGGGGAGAGGGGGAGCGGAGGGGGGACGTGTGGGGGGGCAGGGACTCTGAGCGGTCTGATGCGGCAGGTCCACAGACTGGCGGAGGAGGCGGGGGTCTGTACGGACCAGAACTGCCGGACCTCGCTGGCTGTCCTGGGCGCCGCAGTGTCCCCCCCCCCCAATCGGTAGCAGCCCCTCCCCCCCGGTCCACCTGCCGGCCCCCCAGACCCCCGACGCCCCCACACAGCACCAGTCCCGGTCCCAGCCGCAGAGCCGGGCCACCACCCCCAAATTCGGCGTGGCCTCCGGGGGGGCGGGCCGGTCCGCCTCACCCCTGGTGGTCCTGGAAGGGGAGGGGGAGAAGACGCCGCGGGGGAAGTCCAGGAAGGGGGGGTCCCTGAAGGTCCGACTCAGCAAGCTGTTCAGAACCAAGAGCTCCAGCGGGGGGCCGGGGGGGGGTCTGGACAAGCGGCCGTCGCTGAGCTCATCCACCTCGTCTGGGGGGAGTCTGCTGGACGTGTGGGGGTCCAGCTGCAGCAACACGGAGCCCGACAGCGCCAGGTACGTCCGCTGATCAATCACTGATCACTGATCCATCACTGATCCATCACTGATCACTGATCCATCACTGATCCATCACTGATTGATCAATCAGTCTGACAGGATCTCACAGAATGTTTTATTTGCTCTTTTTACAGTAAATTTATAAAAAATGTGATTAAAATAAACTTTCAGCTCAAAATCAGAGCAAATAAAATCATCGATATGAAAATCTGGTTTGATGTTTGACTCACTGAATCAAACCTCGTCTGGGAACGCTGCCGCCACACGGAACGCTGCGATTGGTCGAAAACAGAAGCAGCTGCTGATTCAGATGTTTCAGGTTTAAAAGTTTCTTTATTAAAACTGAAGCAGAATTTGTGAATTATTACCATCACAAAATCACAATTATTGATCCGTCTGATCAGAAACTCTTCAGCTGATTGTTTTTCCATCTGACCAGCTGGCCGTTAATAACGATTATTGATCATTAATAGTAAACGTCTCGTCTCAGATGCGACGTGTTCGTACCTCCGGCTGAACGTCCAGATGCAGAAACAGATGTTCAGCTTCAGTAGCTGCTGAGCTGACAGGAAGTGCCGCCATCACAGCAGCGCTCTGACCTCTGACCTCTGACCTCGGCTTCACAATAAAGGAGCAAATAAAAATAACAGAGCTGCCGAGGGTTTAAAAACACGTCTGTGAATACGGCAGGACGCCGTTTAACCTGCGAGGGGAAGAAGTTTTCCACCAATCAGACTGTAGTGACATCATCATCATCATCATCATAATAATAATACGTGTAGACCTCAAACGCACCGTTGAGCCTCCCTGAAGACGTGAGGACGGCATCTTGGACTTTGGGAAACACTGTTTGGCATTTTTCATCATTTTATGGACCAAACAACTAATCAATTAATTGATAATGACAATAATGGTCGTTTACAGTCATCACATATTAAAGAGAGTTTGTGTTTCTAATGTTCCATCATTCATATAAACGACAAAATAACTCAAACAGCTTTGAAGCAGAACGTTAAAACCTTCATGAAGGTTTATTGCAGTGCAGATAAATAAACTTTGTATTGATTTCACTGATCAATCAATCGATTTGTGAGAAAGAAACAAAGAAACTATAAACTGTTACATCTGAAGAGCCGCAGAACGTCAGACTGAAACCTGACAGGATGGACTGATGGATGCAGGTGATGGTGATGGTGGTGATGATGGTGATGATGGTGATGATGATGATGATGATGGTGATGGTGATGATGGTGATGGTGATGATGGTGATGGTGATGATGATGATGATGATGATGATGGTGGTGATGATGGTGATGATGGTGATGGTGGTGATGATGGTGATGGTGATGATGGTGATGATGATGATGGTGATGATGGTGGTGATGATGGTGATGATGATGATGGTGATGATGATGATGATGGTGATGGTGATGATGGTGATGGTGATGATGATGGTGGTGATGATGGTGGTGATGATGGTGATGATGATGATGGTGATGGTGATGATGGTGATGATGGTGATGGTGATGATGGTGATGATGGTGATGATGATGATGATGGTGGTGATGATGGTGGTGATGGTGATGGTGATGATGGTGATGATGATGATGGTGATGATGATGATGGTGATGATGATGGTGGTGATGATGGTGATGGTGATGATGATGATGGTGATGATGATGGTGGTGATGATGGTGATGATGATGATGGTGATGATGGTGGTGATGGTGATGGTGATGATGATGATGGTGATGATGGTGATGATGATGATGGTGGTGATGGTGATGGTGATGATGATGATGGTGATGATGATGATGATGGTGGTGATGATGATGATGGTGATGATGATGGTGATGGTGATGATGGTGATGATGGTGATGGTGATGGTGATGATGGTGATGGTGATGATGATGATGATGGTGGTGATGATGGTGATGATGATGATGGTGATGATGGTGGTGATGGTGATGATGATGATGGTGATGATGATGATGGTGATGATGATGATGGTGATGATGATGGTGGTGATGATGGTGATGGTGATGATGATGATGGTGATGATGGTGATGATGATGATGATGGTGATGATGATGGTGATGATGATGGTGATGGTGGTGATGATGATGGTGATGATGATGATGATGGTGATGATGATGATGATGATGGTGATGATGGTGATGGTGATGATGATGATGGTGATGATGGTGATGATGATGATGATGGTGATGATGATGGTGATGATGATGGTGATGGTGGTGGTGATGATGATGATGATGATGGTGATGGTGATGGTGGTGATGATGATGGTGATGATGATGATGATGATGATGGTGATGAAGATGATGGTGATGATGATGATGATGATGATGATGGTGATGGTGATGATGATGATGGTGATGAAGATGATGATGATGATGATGGTGATGAAGATGATGGTGATGATGGTGATGGTGATGATGATGGTGATGATGGTGATGATGATGATGAAGATGATGATGATGATGATGGTGATGAAGATGATGGTGATGATGATGATGATGGTGGTGATGATGAAGAGCAGTGAACCTGTGCTGGTTGTGTTTCAGGCTGCAGGTGTCCAGACCTCACAGTGCCTTCTCTCCGGTGCCGTTCACTCCTGCTTTCACCGGTAAGAACTCTCCTGGAGACAACACTCATGATTTCACAGATAAAAGGTTTATTTATTTATTTATTTTACTAAGTTGGAACAAAAAGATGAAAAATAAATGTTGTGTTGATTTTGTGGGTCTGGACGCTGTTTTAGTGCCAGTTAAATTCAGAACTGATTCTCTGTTGAATGAACAGGAAAGGCGTCACTGAAACACAACATGAACCAGCAGATTAATCAGATGCAGCTGTTTTATTTAAAAAAGTTAACTGCAATAATTAATTAATTAATGAATGTGAATCATCTCACAGTCTCCTACCTGTATGTATAACACACTGAGGTGGACTGCTCTGCTGTGTTATTAACGTCTCCAGCAGTAGTGCTGGATTTGACTCATTTGGACGCTGAAGCTTCATATTAGCTTCACATGGTCAGTATGAACAGGAGGACTGATCACAGTTTAATAACAGAGTCGATAAACTGTGAACTTTTTAATTCTGATTCTTCTTCTGTGTTTCCAGCTGTTCATTCTTCTTCTCTGCTTTTTAATCTGAACACTAACAACACCTCTGCTCTGACTTCCTGTCTCCTGCTGTGTGTGTGTGTGTGTGTCTCCAGGTGAGACGGTGTCTCTGGTTGATGTGGATATTTCTCGGAGGGGGGGGAACTCTCTTCACCCCCCGACTCCTCCTCCTCCACCCAGACGGAGCCTCAGTCTGCTCGGTACTTTCCTGCTGCTACTAGTTCTGCTTATTTCTTTCCACCTTTACACTTCTTCTTCTTCTTCTTCTTCTTCTTCTTCTTCTTCTCTGTTGCCTCTCCGGTGTGACCCGCTCATGTCTCTGTGTGTCTTGCGGTCCAGATGATTTCGGCGGCCCTCCTCAGCAGCAGGGTCCGTTCCTGGAGCGCAGCGTCGGGGCGTCCATGCAGTCGCTGCCCCCCCGCCCGCTGGCCCTGCCGCCCTCCCTCAGCACCATCCAACACAGCCTGAGCCTCAACGGTGACACACACACACACACACACACATCTGCACAGCATCTTTATGTTCCTGTTGCCATGGCGACTGCATCTGTTTCTGATGATGATGTAAGAACTCTCTCTCTCTCTGTGATGTCAGACACCTTCCTGCGAGGGTTACCGAGGCCGATCCCGTTGCGTCCCGACGGTCAGCCCCTCCCCCCCCGGCTCGCCCCCCGCTGCCCCCTCAGCCGGCCCGACGCCAACAGCTTCGCCACCAGCCTCCGAGAGCTGGAAAAGGTTCCTTTATTCACTTTAAACACCAGAACACGTGTTTATAAAGATGGTTTAAAGAAGGAAAAGTGTCCTGGCAGGATGCTGATTGGTCCGAACCGCCGGTGTTTCAGACACAAGCCAAGAACTTGTAGGTAGGAAGGTGACGGACAGGTGGTTCATCCAATCACAGGCCGGCACTCGTCTGTTTCCAAGGACGACTTCTCACCTGCTTCTAAAACGTCAGATTTGTCTTTCAGCTCAGTTCTCTACTTGTTTCTGTTTCCTGTTGCGTGTGAAACTTGTTATTCATGTAGTAAATGTTTTATTGAGCGTGCTGCTGCAGTTAAAGCTGGACGTTTGTCTCCCTCTGCTGGCAGGGAGAGTAAAACACCGTCAGCACGTCGAAGCCTCTGCAGCAGCTTTTAGATTCAGTTACTTTAAACCCGACAGCAGGTTTAACAGTGAAAACAAAGGAGGAGCAACACCTGACAAGTTTAAATGTGGCTGAAACTGACCTGCTGGAGCTAACCTGTGTGTGTGTGTGTGTGTGTGTGTATGTGTGTGTGTGTGTGTGTGCAGTGTGGCTGGTACTGGGGGCCGATGAACTGGGAGGATGCAGAGATGAAGCTGAAGGGGAAACCAGACGGATCGTTTCTGGTTCGAGACAGTTCAGACCCGCGATACATCCTGAGTCTGAGCTTCAGATCGCAGGGAGTCACACACCACACACGCATGGAGCACTACAGAGGTACACACACACACACACACACAGCCCTGCATCGTGATGGTGAAGCACAGACGTGAACGGGGTGTGACGGCGTCTTTTGTCCTCCTGCAGGAACCTTCAGTCTCTGGTGTCATCCAAAGTTTGAGGACCGTTGTCACTCTGTGGTGGAGTTCATAGAGAGAGCCATCATGCACTCCAAGAACGGGAAGTTCCTCTACTTCCTGCGATCCAGAGTCCCCGGTAACCAATCAGCTCTCCCCGTCCTCTGCTGTCTTTAATACATTCCTCAGTCGTCTCATCATGTTTGTCTTCTTCTTCTTCTTCTAAAGCTCTGAATAACTTCTCTCATGAATAAAGTTTTCTTTGTTTTGTGTGTTGGTGGTTCAGGTCTGCCCCCCACCCCGGTCCAGCTCCTGTACCCGGTCTCCAGGTTCAGCAGCGTTAAATCTCTGCAGCATCTCTGTCGCTTCTGCATCAGACAGCTGGTCCGGATCGACCACATCCAGGAGCTGCCGCTGCCCACGTAAGACGCTCAGCGACACGCAAACCTTCAAACTAAGAAGAAGTTATTAATCTCTGCAAATGACGGACAGACTCTAAAAGATCAAAGATATTAAAGAGTGTTTGTGTGTGTTTCTATCGTCACAGGAACATTAACTTTATTTCTTTAAACAAAATAAAACAAACTTCTTTTTCCAAACAAGCAATAAAACAAACAATCAGATCTGAGTACAGCAATATAATCATCATATAATATAATCAGCTTCAGTAACGCTTCCTGTTTGTATGACTGTTGTTTAAAGATGGGAGGACACTGACGTCTTGTTTGAGTAAACGCGTCGTTTACCGTTAACTTTAACGTGATGTTGCCGTGTTCCTCCCGCAGACCTCTGATCGCCTACCTGAGGAAGTTTTATTACTACGACCCCGAGGAGGAGATCAGCCCGTCGCTGAAGGAGAGGGGACCGGAGCCCAGCAGCCAGCCGGGGGTCGAGTCTCAAACGTAGCACCGGAGCCTCCGAGGATAACGTAAGTCCTTCATGTTAGAGACGACCTCTATGTCGATATCCAGCCCCTCCCAGCCGATAACACCGCAGGTGCTGTTCCCTGTAATGAAGCTGCAGAGTTTTCATTGACTTTATTAGACAGACAGGATTAATGTGTAGGATTTAATCTCTGCTCCTCACTCCGGACCAGAAGGTGGCGCTAACGCACCTCATACGCCGCTCGCCCACCGACCGCCGTTATAAAGCAAACAGAGCGCTACATCCTGTCGGCCGAGGTGTTTCCTGTCTGTGACTGTTTCTCCCTGACGGTCCCGCTAACGCTAGCTCAGAGGCTAACGTTAGCTCAGAGACTAACGTTAGCCTCTGAGCTAGCGTTAGCCTCTGAGCTAACGTTAGCTCTCCATGTGCAGCGCTGTTTGTCAGGTTTGTTATTCAGGTTAAAGAGGGAAGAAGCAGCGGGTCCATCAGGGAGAAACAATTAAATCAGTCCATTGGGGAAATATTTAACTGTTTCCTAACAACTCTTCTTCATAAAATAACTCCTGGAACTTCAAACGTTTATCTTTCCATCGATGAAGCTCTCTGATGTTCAAAGGTTATAAAACATTAATAAAATGTTTCTTCTCTTCTTTCCTTGCAGTTATTTTCTTTCTTTTACTTCTTCTGGACCGTCGACGAGCTCGCCGAAGGACGAACGTTCAAACTGGACTCTCAGACTTGCAGCCAATCAGCTCCCTCCGCTCAGTCCTGTATCCGGGCGGGTTTCAGATGATCCACCCTCCTCCGGGCTCTCTGATTGGCTCGCAGGGAGTCGACAAGGGGGAGGGGCAGGGGATGTGGAGACTCCGCCTCTCTTCTGATGTCATCACTGAGCAGCTGGACTTTAAGGAAGCGTTTAAAAAAAAAAAAACAGCCGTAAAATATAAAAATAAAAACCAGCCTCGGCGTTTGTCGCCTCCGGGATCCTTTAACGTCCGACGCTGACGGACCAACACGAAGAAGCACTTTGGGATTTATTCTGACGGAGACTTTAAACGCTACGCTGGAAACTTTCCTCAGACTGTAAAGACCCAAACATCTAATCTCAACTCAAACCTTCACTTACTGTCTTTTTACAGAGCTTTCAGCCAGCGAGCGTCATGTGATCATTAACTGTCCAATAAAAACCTGAGCATCAGGATCACTGTAAAAACAACAGGCTGAGATTTGGAGAAAGTCATAAAATGACTAAAAAACAATGTAATGTTTAAAGAGTATTTTGATTTTTAAAAAAGTCGATCGCTTCCAGAATAAAACTGAACAAGGTGACATTTATGCTTTATTTCAAACATTAAGTTTTACAAATCCTCAACTTTTTTCTTAAAATATCATGACTTCGTTTTTAGTTTCAGTTCGTATCGAACAAACCAATTTGGCAGAAAAAACATTTGATTTCAGTTCAAAGTTTCTTTTCTAAAACTGATGGTGTCTCAGTTTCAGTTTGATGTTCTGCCGTCTGTTCGGGTTCCAGCTTGTTTCTGCAGGTCTGCAAGAGTTTGGGTCTGAAACAGGAAAAACAACGTCAGAGTTCATCAAACACGTGATCAATAAGGAAAGGTGCCTGAAAACTGTAATTAATTACTCATTATAGAATAATTACATTCCTACTTTCACTACTCGGCCGTCAGAAACTGAAAATAAGACGTTTATAGTTTAACAGTCTGAAGGATTTACTGACCGTCCAGCAGCCGGCGGTGCAGGACTGCAGTCCAGAATCCAGTCCTGGTGTTCAGGACTCCTGACTCGACTTGGACTCGAGCGTTGACTGCATTCAGATCGTTAATCGATAAAGACGTGATACATTTTCACACAGTGTAGCTAAACACACACACAAACACGTCATTGTTATAGAAGACACAAAGCTCTCAGTTTGTAAAACCTTTAAGTCCAAAAAAAAAGAAAGTATTTAATTCTTATGAAGAAAATCAGAATCTCCACAAATCCAATAAAATCACAGCGGCGTTGTTTTTATTTGTTTTTTATTTGTTCTTGGAAGTCGACTCGAGACTAGCAGCTAGCGTTAGCATAGCCTCAGTGATACACACAGATCACACACCTGAACGCTGAGCGTAGGCGCACCAGTGGCTAACGTTAGCACGCCAGCTAACAACATGTGACATAAGACAGCTGATCACTGCAGGAGTCCAGCGTTCAGACCTGGACCAGGTTCCTTTAGATTCAGTCTGATGATCTCGTTCTTAAAGAATCATCTGAGTTTATCTTTAGTGAACGTTTTATTCTCTCTGAGTAAAAACAGCTGATGACATCACCAGTAAACGTGTGGCGGCCTGCGGCCTCTCGCTGAGTCCGGTTCAGGTGGGTTTCAGGTAGAGAACTGATCCATGTTCATTTTTTATTGCACTTTTTTAAAGCAGCTGCTCATTAAAATGTTCGGGAACAGATAAATGAGTTATTTATGATCAGACGTGTTTCATTCTCGTCGTCTTTTTGTTTTTATTTTGTTGTTCGCCAACAGGTTGTGATGTAATTGTAGTGAAACTTGCTGCTCTGTGTAACAAACAGTCAGAAGAGTCGTTCCTCTGGTCCATGAAGGAGCAGCTGGAGGATCCTGGAGGCGACCGGCGGCACTTTTACCAAAAAAAAACAAAACAAAACAAAACAAACAAAAAAAAAAAGACAAAAAAAGAGGAAGCGCGAGGCTCGCCGTGGCTACTACTGAACTACGTTACCTTGATGACGTCACAAGACTCGTAACGTTTCATTGGACAAAAGGTGTTTGTGGCGTTTTGATCCAGATGTTAATCTGAGAGACTTTTGTCCCAACAGAGACTGGGAACACTGGGAACACTGGAGCTGGGACCTGAGCGCCCTGCGGGGACACTTTCATGATGTCATAACAGTGAAGGGGAGGGGTGGGGGGGGGCACATATGTTTTAATACTGCACACTGAAGGACTGCAGACCTGCTGAGAGCTGAATGTTATTTTTTGGTGTGGAGGATCAGTGACGTGATAATCTGTCATTTCTGTGCAGTCACCTGTTAATAAACAGCGTGGGCGGGACTAACGGCGGTCTGCGGGCGGCGTCTTTGTTCAAAAAACACCAGTGTCTGATCATCATCATCTTCATCACACTTTAGTGACATAGTTTGTCTCAGATTCAGTTCAGATCTGCTCTGTTGGCACCAGTGTCCTCATCAGTAAATGGTGATTATTTCATTGTATTAATGGTCCTGGAGACCAGCTGGTAGCATTCAGCAGCTGGAGAGCCAGATGTTTCCCCTCAGGAGCCGATAGAGAAGACTGGACTGACATGTACAGGTTCTTTCTGTAACTGCTGGATGTGTAAATAAGCAGTTCAACATATCCGTTTAAAAGGTGAACAACTTGTTTCCACTGCTCCAGATTGACCAAGAAAGTTCAGTTGATGCAGGTTTAATGTTGATTTATTGCTCATTTAGTCTTTAAAATGTCTTCAAAGTGTTTCCTGTCCTACTAACTGCAGTAAAATCTCACATCTGAGAAGCCGGAAAGAAAGAACAGTTAATTTCCTGTCGGTCAACGGGAGTGTGAATCAGCCCTTCAGTGACCTGTAGGGAGCAAAGCAGCAGTCTCCTCTGTGTTGTGTCTACAGTGTTTTATTTTGTAGGAGGAGGAAGTGAGTCCAGCAGTCGCCACATGTTCCGTTTTCTTCTGTCGTCGTTGCTGGAGCAGCAGGTCGGCTTGGTTCACGGTAAACCCAACATTTTCCTCCTCACAGGAGGTATAATCAGAAACCCATTACAGTGGCAGGTCAAATAGTAAACAAACAAACAAACAAACAGATAAATGAAACAAAGCAGAAAACAAAAGAAAGGTGACAGAAAGCAAGTACGGGCACCCTCATATTCCCTCATCTGTACACACATACATTACACACCCAGCATCCTTCCATGTGTCTCATATGGGTGTGTTACTGTGTGTGTGTGTGTGTGTTACTGTGTGTGTGTTACTGTGTGTGTGTCCCTGGGGTTGCCCCCCTCCCTCCTGGCATCACTCAGTCTGCTAAACGTACATTCATATGATGCACTTTCAGACTGGTCAGACTGGTCAGAGATGGGGGCTCTTGGGTTTGGGGGGCAGTGGAGTGGAGGGGAGGGGTTGGAGGCTGATTTAAGGTGATTAAAACATTAGTGTCCTGCCTCATTCTGCTCTTCATGCGTTAGTTGGTGTTTTTCTGTGAGTAAAGGTTCAGTCAGGTGTTTGTTGGCTGTGAACTCTGCAGGACTTCCAGTGCATGATGGGACGTGTTGGATGGTTAGTGGATCCTACACTTCACTACCAAAGAACATTATTGGCTTTATTACTTTAATCCAGGTCCTAACTGGAAGGTCAGTCCGTACTTTTCTTTTGATGGTGTGAAATTCATGACACTCGTTCACAGCCAGCATGTCCAGTGGAACTGATCAGGCTTCAATGTCTGCTCAGTTTCTATATTTCCTAATGTGAATGTATTTTTCTGAGCGTTGGATTTGTTTGGAAAATTGAAGATCCATCTTTGACAGGCGGCGCTGCCTTCACAGCCACGTTCGTTCCAAGAATCAAAAGAGGTATTCAGTTTATAATTCTCTGTAAGTTACATTTTTAAATTAAATTTGTGACGTCAGCGGCTGTTATGGTGACACACGGGGACGTTTGGCCTGTTTGTTCCTTTTGTGTTACGCTTTGTTTCTAAAACCTTCTCGTGAGATTTGACGTAAACAGAAAACACGACAGAAGAAGCAGGAAAATGTTTTCTGATCATTTATTGCAGTAAATTCGGACAGTTTGTGTTTATTTAGACGTCATATTTATCAAATTTAAGACTTGAGTGATCAAAGTAAAAATCACAAAACTTACAAGTTTGATAAATTTGGTTCCTGATTTTAATCAAACACTCAAACTGCAGCTCAGGTGATCAGATCTTCATCATGATGATGATGATGATGATGATCACATCTTCCTGGCACACACATAGTATTTTTTCTCAGTGCAGACTGCGTTGTTCCAGTTTCCCCAGGCTGGAAAACATAAAGACAGAAAACATGACAGATGAGTCTGAAGGTATTTTTCAGAGTAAAACAGACTTTAATGTATTTTCATACAGTGATATTTCTACAAAAGAAACTCAATACATTTGTTTTGTTTTTTTACAATGAAACAAACTTTTTTTTTTTTTTTTTTTTTTTTTAATAATTTTCGGACAATTAGTCAGAATTAATTGTTAATCAAAATATTTGCTTGTCTTGTTTTATTGTATTGAACTTTTATTGAAGACATTGAGACCAAAATATTTCTGTCTTTTGTGTCTGATAAAACTGATTTTAACATTTAATTGATTATCAAAACAGTAAATGATGAAGACAAGACAAGAGAAAGCCTAAAAGGAGACACTAAATGACAAAACAAATCAAATCATTAACAGGAAATGCAATTACAAATAGAGTCGCCCTTTGAAAGCCTGTATTTATAATTCAGTTACTTATTTCTCTTTTAAAACTGCATTTTCAAATATGTTTTATAACTTAAACTTAATTATTTCAGAATTTATTAGTTTACTTTTAAATAACGGTCTTGTTTTTCTAAATCTCTTTTTAATATGAACTATTTAATTATGGATTATTATTTCATTCATAAATTATTTTTATAATTCCTGTTTATATTTCCCATTGAAGTACTATTTTTATTGTAAAGTGAGTTATTAATAAATGTACAATCTACAGAAGTTGCCTGTTGGGCAGAAAGTTTAAAAAAACTGTAATTTGAGGTTGTAAAGTGTCAGAAAATTGTGAAAAACACAATGAATTAAAATCTGCATTCGACCAACAATCAACAGCTCAAATCAAAAACTTTCAGTTTATTGTCATTTAAGACAAATCTTTACATCTGACATTTCTGCTGGATAAAAGGTTTAAATGAATTATAAAAATACTTGTTCATTTCTAAATGAAAACAGACTCTGAACTCTACACACATCTGATACTGTTTATTATTTATTATTATGAATTACTCACTTTCATAGTTCATCTCCACACACTCCTCGCCAGGCATCCTGTCTGGCTGGAAAAAAGCCCATCGCTCAAAGTTAAATGGAGTTCTGTCGGTCCACTGAAAGCTGTGCCACTGAGGACAGAAGACACTGGTTTTAATAAAGTTATATCAGTAGAATTCTCTTTAATTGCTCTAAATAAATGAATGTTTCCAAGCAAGAAAGAGAACATACGGTGGCCACAAAACTCATGAAAAAACCTTCAAGAGATTGATTTTTGAGCTATAACATTTTCCTTTCTCACATTTTAGGGTCAATAATGTAGAGAATAATAAAATAATTGTGTGAATGTTTTGACTAAAATGTCACAAACTCACATGCAAATATTCTGAAAACAACAATAATAACGTGCCTGAAAACACGTAATAAAAACGGGAGAGGAAACCGTGAAGCCCTGCAAGAACCAGTTTCCTTCCTTCTTACCAGATATTTACTCCTCGCGCCGATCCAGAAGTGATCTTTGCGTTTGTTGGCTCTGAAGGCCAAACACAGCACGTGACTGTACTCCCGCACATTGTGCATCGAAACCAGGTGACCCTTCAAACGCCGGCAGTTATTCTGAAACCACAGAGAAATATGAAGAATTCAGCGTCACCTCATCGTGACTGAGTTGACATTTCGTCTCCTGATCAGTGTTTGTTCTCACGTCTGCATCTCGAAACGTTCGTGGAGTCCAGAAGTATTTAGCGCAGCGATACACGTCGATGCGGTTCCATCCATCACCGCACGGCCTGGCAGGGTACACGTTTCTACAGTTGTATTCAATCTGTTTTGTAATCTCGTCTGTGAAGATACAAGAAGTTTAATAAACAGGGTTTGTGTTGCTGTATGTGCTGTATGTCTGACTGCGTGCTTCTTACCGCTTGCAGCGTCCTGAACCAGAACCAGAACCAGAACCAGGAGCAGAGGAACACAGCGCATGGTTCAGGATCCTCCACAACTGGAATATTATCTGAAAACATCAAACACTTCATCTCTGTGATTATCAGCCTTTAAAAGAAACATCCCAATGAAGTAAAAGTACTCAAGTATTATCAGCCTCATGTGGTAAAAGTTGTAATACACAGATTCAGCCACTAGATGGAGCAGCAGCACCAGTAACTCAGACCAAACAACATGTTTACTCTATAAAGTTGGAAAAAAATAAAGTGGTCCCTGAACCTACAGCTCATGAAACTCAGATCGACCTGTCAGAATATGCAGCGCTGATAGCAAATATGGATCAATATTCTGTTACTGGACTGTAATTCTGCCTCAAATGTTTTCACAAACATATTTAAGTGGACTGTGGCTGTAATTTGAGAAAGTTTGTGACTAAATCTTTGATTGAAATAATCTTTGATTTGACATAAATTACAGTGTAAAAGCATTAAAAGCAGCTTTATGTTGAAATTAAAGCCATAAAAATTCAGTTTATAATCTACTAAATGTAACTTTTCAACTAAATTTAACTGCCGGTCCAGTTTCCACAGACAGCTCTTTACTGAGCTGTTCTGTTATCAGTTGCTTCAACAACAAATTGACATTCACAGGAAGTATAACTCACAAGCCTCTGTTCCATGAAACCAATTTTACTTCCAAAAAAGAAATCTTCATATTTTAATCTCATTCTGACTGACCAGGTACCACTAAAGAAAGGTACCACATGATGGGCTGATGGTGAGCTGATCTCTGTTAGCTTGGTGCTACAATATGTTTCCTCACGTAAGGAAGGCAAGTCTCCACATGTCACTGTGTAAACAGAAGTCCCAACAATATGAGGAGTACATGTTCACACACACACAGCTGATGTATCAATGAGTCCAGTGATCAGTTAGTTTGGATGGATATGTTTAAAGCAAAACTTCAGCTTGATTGAAATCTTGAAACTCTTTCTGTGTCTCTGACAGTGGACGGGTTCTGGTCTGGTTGGTCCGGATGGGGTGAGTGTTCCTCTTCCTGTATCCCACAAGGCCGAGCTTCCATCAGGAGGCGTCACCGCTCCTGTACTAACCCCGCCCCTTCTTCCAGCCCACCTGGCAGACCTTGCCAAGGTGACGGCAGTCAGACGGAGAACTGCAACCACCTGCCTCACTGCCCAGGTACACCTGCCCTCCCATTAATACCCACATACACAAAAACACCTTTACTGCAGTAAAAGTCCATCAGTATTGTGAGCTTGATGTAGTTAAAGTGTTGCAGTAAAAGTAGTGGTTTGGTCCCTCTGACTGATATATTATTATATATGACATCATTAGATTATTAATACTGAAGCATCAGTGTTAGAGCAGCATGTTACTGTTGTAGCTGCTGGAGGTGGAGCTAGTTTACACTACTTTATATACAGTTAGCTAGTTTAGTCCACTGGTTCCCAACCTAGGGGTCGGGGCCCTCCAAAGGGTCAGCAGATAAATCTGAGGGGTCATGAGATGATTAATGGGAGAGGAAAGAAGAAAAAACAAAGTTCTGTTTACGTAATGTTAAAGATCCCCTCCAGACATAAAAATACTCAAATACTTTCAAAAATAAGTGGTGCACAATAGTCCTATTAGTTTAACTTAAAAACCTTAAAACATCATCTCCTCCTCCTCCATGTAAAAACCCAGAATGCATCACAGGAAATGGAGAATAATCTGTTATTAGTCTTTGCAGCCGTTTCTGAACAAACTAATGTGACCAAACTCTTCATGATGAAGGAACGTTTCACCAGAGCAGCGGTGTGACTCACTGACAGGACAACAACGGAGGAATAAACTATATCAGGCTTTGATAAACACACAATACTTGTTAGTAGATCAGTTCATTGTTGGTTTGGATCCAAACATGAAGAAACAAATGATTTAAACAGAGAAAGTGTTTCCAGCAGAGAGGTGAGTATGACATGACTCTGTTATTGTACTGATGTATTAGTGCTGTGCAAACAGACAATCCTCTACCTGAACTACTCCTGCCCACAACCTTTTTTGTCCAGTATTCAAATTGGTCCAAAGTCCAGAGCTGCATTTGGTTCCTCATTAAATGTTTACTTTAAGATGTGGAATAAACTGCAGGAACTCTCTACATACTGTACCTGGATAAGAGGTATGTGTCAGGGATAGAGTTAGAGGTTAGAGGGCTGTAAGCCAGAGAAAAGTTCCTCCATTATTATCTTCCAAGTGTTTCCATTATGAAGTTTATCCCACAATTCATTGTGACACAGCATCCTTTCTGTTCAAGAGACCAACCACATCTATCTACCTGCATCAATCATTACAAATGCTCTGAAATATTGTAATACAGGACGTTGGTTTCAAATTTAAAACCTCATCTTTAACAATGTGTTGTATGTTAAAAGCTTGTTATTTTATCCATTGTGTCAAATCTGCATGTGAAAAGTAACTAAAGCTGTTAAATAAATGTAGTGGAGTAGAAAGTACAATATTTCCCTCTGAAATGTAGAAAGTAGCATCACATGGAAATACTCAAGTAAAGTACAAGAACCTCAAAAAGTGGAGTACCTCAAAACTGTACATACGTACTATGCTTGAGTAAATGTACTTAGTTACTTTCCACCACTGATTAAAATGACAGAGATCATAGAGTTTGATGAATCAAAGAATAAGCACCACACAGCACTGTCACATCCAGACTGTGGAGGTCAAACAGAGGCTTCAGTCATGTTATTTCTTCACAAACTGTCAGAATCAGTTCTCATTTTGTATTATCAGACGTCAGACATTGATTTCATGGAAATAAATCTATGCTAGATTTTATGAATAAATAAATAGATAAATCTATCCAACAGTCAGGACTCACCTGTGATGTTTCTCGTTCCTTCGTCTGTGAGAAGCGACTGTTCGTCTCACTTTTATCCTCACAGCTCGTCCTCTGTTTATTTCTGTAAAGTAAATAAACTTAAACAGTGTTTAGTTTAACGTACAGATTAAACACAGTAAGAGAGTATGATCCAGTCATGTGATGTTTTGTACACAGCTGACAGCATGTGAAACATAATAAGTGTAAACATTTTATACAAACTGAGGAGCTCCAGTTTGTAGCTGAAGGTAACGGAGACGCTCGATCTGATCCTGAGGCTGTTTGTTCAGGTGCACTTCAAACATGTTTGACTCTAAAACTTCATTGCAGACATATTTCATCAAGTTAGCATTAAAAAGTAATGCTAGTATTTAAAACCAACAACTCTGATAATCGGAGACTTGATTTTCAGAGACGTGAGATTTAGGAAGGCTCATACTTTGTTTCCCCGGCGCCAAAGTGCTGAACATTGCAGACATAATAAAATCACACCCTGAAATAGATAATTATCATTCATGTCTGTGCAAATGACAATCCCAAGCACAACATTCAAAAAGTAATGTTAGCATAGCTCTGTAGCCTGCTGCTCATTTCTGCTGGAGGTTAGCAGCTCCAGGCTACATTATCATTGTGGTCCAGTTGCATTGTGGGTAAAGTAGGCACCAGGTTTTGACAATGAAGAAGAAAGTGTGGAATAAAAGAGACAATATCGATTCTTTTTTAAAAACTGTTCATCATGAGTCTGATGATGTTCCAGGACAGAAATGATAAATCTGGAGATCGTTCAGTCTGAATAAGAATGATTGAAACTTCTATCCAATGAGGACTAACTACTGAACCTACTCTGTTAAATCTACTCTGACAGTTTGTGCTTTAAACACTTTGAGGAAATACAGACCTGAACTTGAGAAAACCCTTTTAGTTTGATAAATACGGCATCAGAATAATTTGTAGACATGAAGTGAAGCTCTTTGAATATTTAAAGGTGTCATGTAAACATGCAGCTGAACAAACAAAGACCTTGAGTTTGTTTTTTACTGATAGACTGAATGTGTGATCTGATCCTCAGGCTGTTGGTTCAACTTACAGAATCTGTTGATTCTCTTTAACTTTAAACTTTCCCTCGTTCCCTCAAACACTGTTAGATAATGTTTAACAAACCCACCTGGCCAGGTGAAGGTTCAGGTCGTTCTCATCTCAGTGTGAGTTTGAACAGTCATCAGGCTCTCAGCTATAAGACTGTTTATTTTCTAATATTCACATAACAGTAGTGGATGGAAGACAGCTTCACAACATTTGCAAAGCAAATACGCTACATTTGGATGGAAACCTGACTAGACCTTGTGTTTATATGTTCTTTCTCTGAGTTTGGTACTTGTATATTTAGTTTGTACATGGATCTTAATGAGAGATAATGTATGTATAGTAATCATGAGGCTGTTGGCTTTATCATCGTTAGAGAATCTGTTTCTGATGTCTTCTTCGACTTTAAACTTTCCCTCCATCTTTGTCTCACTGTTATGATTTGTCCTGTGATTATGTGTCTGTCTTTACTATTTACAGTTAACAAGAAACAACTGAGATTTCAGAGCTTTGGAAATATACTGCATTACTAAAACTACCTCAGAAATGATAGAAAATAATATTCCATAGGATACTGAACTGTGGATCCTGTGTGGAGACTTGAACCCTTTGAAAATAATTAACTCTGATAAGCACTTCATTTTACTCTCCAGTACATCTGGGAAAAAATGCAAATGAGTAAACTGGAAACCGGGTTTTGAGGGGACAAATTACAAAATATGAATGTAAAATCAATAAAGTTGGCCTGAGCCCTGTTCCAGGGTTTCACATAATGTTAATATCTTAAAAACATCCCTATTTGCATACAATAGATTTTTACTGTTTACCTGTTCCAGGGCTCAGGCCCTAACAATAGTAATAAAAGCTACAGTAGTAAAATCTACAGTAGTGAAATCTACAGTAGTAAAATCTACAGTAGTGAAATCTACAGTAGTAAAGTCTACAGTAGTAAAAGCTACAGTAGTAGAAACAGCAGTAATAGTAATATATCATTATCACTGTGAGCATACAAGCATTTTATAAAAACACTGCTGTATTTACAGCCTCTCAGAATTTTAGTTTCTCCATTATTGGCTCTTGGCAGCTAAAGCAAGTTGGCATACTTCGGATTGGAGTTACTTCAACATGCAAAGTCGCATTACCATTTATGTTAGAAAGTTCTCCCTACTTGCTAACAAAGAACTTTAACTTAAAACAATTGAAAATTCTTGATTGAAGATTGTTTGCTTCCATCAGCTCTCTGACTTCCACAGTGTGTTTGGAACTTAATGGTTAACTTTTATCTTCACCAGATGAAAAGAAAAACTGGACTGATTCCAAATATTTATGTACATATTGTATAGGTTTAGATCTGCAGCTCAGATTATTCTGGACATATTTTCTTATCAGTTTACAGTGTTTGACTGTTGCATGAATTTATGTATGCACTCAACTGACTTTAGTGCTGAGTGTTAATGTTGGAGTTATTTCATGATGTGCAGTAATGAAAGAAGTACTCAGATCCTTTACTGCAGTAATGGTACCAATACAGCAATGTAAAAATATTCTACTACAGTAAAAGTACATAAGTATTATGAGCTTGATGTAGTTAAAGTATTATCCAATGGTAAAGTTAGCAGCAGTATTATTAACTGTAGTAAGAGAAGAAGAATCAGTCGTAGTATTATAAGGAGCTCTTTGAATGTAACTTCATGTTCTGATGACCTGCAGCTCTCAGGATGCAAATTTGAACACTTAACAGTCTACGTGAAAAGTTTATCTTAATCATAAAATGAAAATAAGTCATTGTTCACCCTGGACTTACTGCCACTGCTGTCTATTCAAATGTGTCATAAAATGAGTGTTCTATATTATTGATCAGATCAACTCTGCAGGACAAAGAAGGCCAGAGACGACTGAAGGACTGTTCTTTATTTCATTCATCACATCAGTTTTCATCATCATAAAAAAGGTGTTTTTACCTAATGTTAAAGATCTCCTGCAGACATGTTTCCAGACATACAAATACTCAAATACTATGAAAAATAAGTGGTGCTTTTTCCACAAAAGTCCTATCAGTTCAATTTAAAAACCTTAAAACATCATCTCCTCCTCCTTCATGTAAAAACCCAGAATCCTCATTAAATGTTAAACTGCAGGAACTCTCTACATACTGTACCTGGATAAGAAGTATGTGTCAGGGATAGAGTTAGAGGTTAGAGGGCTGTAAGCCAGAAAAAAGTTCCTCCATTATTATCTTCCAAGTGTTTCCATTATGAAGTTTATCCCACAATTCATTGTGACACAGCATCCTTTCTGTTCAAGAGACCAACCACATCTATCTACCTGCATCAATCATTACACTGAGAAATTCCTCTTAAGAAAACATATGAAGCGTCCTGACTGTTTATGAACTGTTACACACATTTTAAACGTCTTTTCAGCAGCTGAGGTTGTCATTAAACTGCAGGAACTTACAAACACACTTTTTACTTTTATCAGAAATTCCTCCCACAGTGGCAGCTGCACTCTCCATCATCTGCTTTAAAACAGGTCAATTATGACCTTAATGATTACAGAATATTTTCATGGATTCAGAGAGTAAAAAAACGGCAACAAAAAAACTATTAAGCTAGTGATTCATGTAGACCAGAGTCCACCCACCCCCTCCCCACCTCCCTTCTCTCCCCTCCTCCCACCAGCAGGTGTGCCAGCTCAGCCTACCTAAAGAAAATGGAGGTGTGGCCAATCAGTTTCTAATAAAAGTGACCCTCTCTTCCTCTGAGAAACAGTCTCCAGGTTGACTGCGTTGACCTCGATCAACCACCAACCAGCCTGCTGACCAGCCGGGCCACACGGACCCTCCCCAGGTCTCCCAGCATCTTCCAGCATCTTCCAGTTCTCCCAGCATCTCCCAGCATCTTCCAGCATCTTACAGCATCTTACAGCATCTTCCAGGTCAGCATCCTCCACCTGCTTCATTCAATCTTTTTACCAACTGAATGTTAATATCTTGTTAAACTGAGGCCAGAGACATGAAGTCTATTATTGTAGTTGTCATGGTGACACGTTTTAATAGTGAATGTTAAAAGACATTAACAATGAACTGTGTGCTCTCTGTGTGTTGCACATCATTTATTGTTTTTATATATTTATTACTTCTAACTACTAACATGTGAAGACTTTGTCCTTCATTTCCACTCGGAGCGGCTCTGCAAGTGTTTAATCCAATCCAATCCAATCCATTTTATTTATATAGCACAGTTTTAACAAACACAAGGTTTCCAAAGTGCTGCACAGCAAGATAAAAGACACAATAAATAACATAACAGAGAAAAGTAAAACAAAGTTGGGCACAATAGGAAAAAAAAAAAAAGTAAAACTAGATAAAATCAAACAAAATAGGGTAAAACAAGTAAGATGCAATCGAATAAAATACGATAAAGCAAATTAAAAATAAATAAATAAAAACAAAAACAAAATACACAAATAAAATCAAGTAAGAAAAGTAAAGTGCACTACTCTCACCGGATGTAATATGCTACACAGTGTCAAAGGCCAAAGAGAAGAGGTGGGTTTTAAGAAGAGATTTAAAATGGCACAATGTGGAGGCCTGTCTAATGTGCAGTGGCAAACTGTTCCACAGTTTTGGAGCAGCAACAGCAAATGCTCGTTCACCTCTGAGCTTAAGTTTCGTTTTGGGCACTGTCAGGAGCAGCTGGTCAGCTGACCTGAGAGAGCGGCTAGGGGTGTAGAGGTGCAGCAGCTCAGAGAGGTAAGGTGGTGCTAGGCCATTCAAGGCTTTAAAAGCAAATAAAATAATTTTAAAATGAATCCTAAAATGGACAGGCAATGTGTTTAATCATTTCTTTATTAAATTATTAGAAACACTTTAGTCTGAACTTGTGCAACAGTTCATTGTTAATAGTATTAAAAATACAACAACTGGGCTTCTGTCTTATAATTAGTATCACAGCAAATTAGTTTTATTACTATGCAAAGAACAACAGATTCTATTTATACTGAAAAGTTGCAGTTAGTCAAATTTTCTCACATATACTTCAGCTGTGTTTCCTACGGAGCCCCTAAAGTCCTGACAGGTCGTTCTTTATCTTGTGCAAACAAGTTATTATTTCATATTATGTTTCATTATATTATCTATGATATTATTGTTTGCACAATATAATAACTTCTATGATAAAGCCAGTGGAGGAATAGCACTCAGTACATTTACTTCCACTGAAATACTTTAACTACATTTTGAAGTATTGTTACTTTACTTGAATATTTTCTGCTGCTTTATATTTTTACTCCACCATATTTCAGAGGGAAATATTGAACTTTTTAATCCACAACATTAATTTGACAGCAGTTATCACTTTACAGATGAATATTTTACATCATCAGTTTATAAAATATGATGACGTGTTACAGATTAAACAGTGTAGTAGTTAAAATATGTCGTTAAAATTAGCTCCATCTTTACCAGCTACAACATTAAAATGCTCCTTATATGTTATTACATCAGTAATAATAATACAATAATATAATATGAATGATTTTACACTGACGGGTCATTCTGCTTCATAAGGAGAACTTTTACTTTTAGTACTTTAAGTTTATTTTGTTTACATGGTTGTTTTGTTACTTTTACTGAGAAGCGTCTTTTGTTTCTATTTAAATTAAAATTTTTGTTCATTTTGTACATTTTACTCTTCAAATATACAAACTTGTATGATGTTTGCACAAAGTCCACTGATGTGATAAGAAATGACAAATCTGTTGGGGTTTCAGGTCTCTACCAATAGTTGGGTCTTTGTGCCAGTCAGGTGCACATCGAGCAGGAGCTTCGATTTCCCTTCTCAGTGTAATGAAAACTAATCCTGTTTCCATTTTTAATTTGAAGAAAGCAGGCAAAAAGAGTCATAGTCTGGTACTTCTGTCCAAGTGAGAGCACTGAGTTATCCAATCATATCTGAAATGATGTAGTAATGTGAGTGTTGATGTCATGTTGTGTGTGTTGCAGTCATGGCGTCTGCTGGCCTGCTGTTGCTGCTGCTGGTGTCGTCCTCCCTCATCCTCTCCAGCCTGAGTCGTCGCTACGAACCTGGAAAGACCAAAAAAGAAAAAGCAAAAGAGATCATTGGAAGAGTGGGTCTTAAGACTCTAAAAATGCTCACCCCTATCTTAGTCGCCATGCCAAAAGTCGGGAAATATTTCAAAGCTATTTTAGATACTGTACAATCAATTTTGAAAGAAAAAGGCATTATTCCTCCAGATCCAACATTTGGTGTCTTCATGGATGAATTTAAAAAGCTAAATATTAAGCTTGACAATGTTCAGACAAAATGGGACACCGCGGAAAAAGATTACAACAAGTATGGGAATGATATAAATCGTGCCTGGAAGGAATTTACAGATCTTAAGGAAGTTTGTTCAGATCCAAATAAAAGCTCTGAGAAGCAGAATCATATAAATCGTTTCAAAGAATTGTACAACAAAGTTAGAATCTACACTGAGAAGTTGAAGGAGTTACTGACAGATGGAGATCCTACTTCTGCTGGTGGAGCTGGATTGAATAAATTTGGAACCGCTCTGGTTAAACATGTTAGATGTCATGTAAAGGAAATCAGAATATTCACCTTGCTTACAAGTTTACTTATAAATGAGGGCATCTTAGTGAGTCATTTCAATGACCAGCTGATAAACGTGAACAAAGCAAAAGATCTAGCTCAAATTTATGTTGATTCTGTATTAGCTATGTTCAAAATTGAACAATACTGCCTTTCTAACTTTATGGATTACATTGAAGAGGATGTTAAAGTGATTGTTGATAACAACAAAAATGGTGAACATACGATAGCAGATAAAATCAGGTTGTTTTTGGAGCAAACATATGAGAGGTATGACTGGATGGTTGTTGTTTTTAACACTAAAGGTTCAGAAAGAGATATTCCAACATTGGACAAACACACCACTTACAAATTTACTGACATAAAAGTAGACGACCTTACCGTGTCTGTAGCCAAACGGCTGAAAGGGACTTACGACAAGGCAAAAAAGGTTGCAGATGACATTAAATCATGTCTTGGAAATAAGAAAAAAGTTATGTGTTCTAAGATACCAGAGAAACTCGATAAATGTAAAACTAAGGATGGACAAAAATTGTCTGATACTTTCACAGCAGTACACGCCTTTATAAAAGATGCTCAGCAGAGCCCTGCAGCTGAAGCTCCTTACTTTTATAGAGGAAGCTGTGTGAAGACTGCAGTAAAGCCTGGCACATTCGTTGTTTTGATTAAAAGTGATGAAGAGATAGAGAATAAACATCTCTGTGACAAAAAGGAATGTGGTGGTAAGGACAGAGGCGAATGTAAAGTTTTGGACTCTTCAATACCAGTGTGTGAGTGTAAGAGGCAGTACTATGGTGAAAACTGTGAGACGAGCTTAGAAGAGATTGAGAAAACCATATCAGATGGAGAAATGCCATGTTAAATGAAGAAATGCCTAAAATTTGATGCAGCCTGGTGTGACATAATTTCATGAAATGAGCCTGTTGTATTAAAACATTTTACTGATTAGACGTTTCCCAGTTAAACTGATATGTAACTGCATCACAGCAAGTTCTCCTCCTGCTGGAGCCCATCTGACAAAAACTTTGCTCTTAACTGTCCAAACATAAAAAAAAATGTGTTATTACACATAAAAAATATACATGAAACATTGTGGAGCATGTAGACTCCGCCCCAACCTGACCTTCAAAACCATGTGACCTCCTGGTTTACTGATGGAGGAACCTCATCTGATCTGAGTGTCAGAGTTCAGACTCATTTCATGAAATGTTGCTGCTGTTGCTTCCTCTGGCTGTTAAAATGCAGCTGGTGGTGTTTAAACTGCAGAATAACATAAAATGCTCCTTGATGCCTCAAACAGAGCTGCATCTGACCAGCTGGAGTCACAATATTTACAGAAAGAAGTTTATTTGATAGAAAATTGGTTTGTTATTGGAAAATGTTTAATGATTGGACTGGTATCAAACCACAGCCAGCCCTAATTATCTATAAAATATCACTCATAAAGCTGGTTACTTACATTGAATAACAGTTTCATGTTATGGTCTGTCAGTTAATGCATCATCAGTTGCTAGGCAGAGTTCAGCTGTAACGCCACATGCAAAGTAAAGAGCGCTTCCGTCCACAGACAGGAGACATCAGACTGGATTCAGATGAACTGGTTTCTGTTAGAAGAGTGGTTTGTTTCAGAAGAATCAGTCAGTGGAAAGTAGGAACACTAAAAACACTAAATACAAACTTTATTACAACTGTGTGAAGAAACAATGTGAGAAATGTTCAATTCTAAGTAACTTTGACTGACTTCCTGTTTGATCTTTATTGATGTCATAACTTCCTGTATGAGCTGTTGTGATGTCATAATGACCTCCTGCCTGTCCATGTGATCCGATTGGATGGAGTTTAAACCAATGAGATGCTTTTCTTGCTTTGCGCTTCTGTTCTGACTTTGTGATTTTCTAAAATGAATAAAGACATAAAATTTTACGTCATGGCTGTTTTTTTTAATGAAAGAAAACAACGTGACATTTACAGTCATTAGATTCAATGTTTATATAGACGCTTGATAAATGCAGATTTATATTCACATAAACAAGTATAAGCAGTAAAATACACAACAAACACCAGGTGACAGTGAAGAAGAAGAGTTTAGAGCTGCTGGTGCATCAAAGTCTCTCATGTTTATCCTGAGTTGATGATGATTCTGTTCTCAGATCAGTTTAAAAAGGAAAAGGACAGAAGAAAGTAAAGAAGTAAAGAAAAACAGAGTCACTTCTCTAATAAGTTGTTATAAGGTGAAGCAAAGCTGAGATAAAGATTTTTAATTTATATTCTTAAGTGTGATTTTTACTGACACATTATTCACACCAACATAAAAACCACACAAATATGACAAAGTCCCAGAGGAAGAAGTTTATCTTAATGATATAACAGTCACATCATGTAACTGTTAATTACAGCCCATCAAAAACAGGAGAATAAAAGCAAAACAAAGAAGAAAACAAATCTCTATATAAAAACCAATACAGTCTGATTGAGGCCAGATATTATTTCTGTTGACATTTTAAATGATTAAATCGCAGTTTAACTGTGTGAACGACCACAACAAGTTCATGCAACCAGTTTCTGAAGTAGGAGTCGGTGTCTCTGGACTTTGAGATTAAATATTTATGCTACTATCACTCTCTTCATCAGCGCTGTTTGAATGTGTGAAGGGAGAGTTAAAGAGTTTTAAAAAAGTCTGCTTTAACCTTTAAAACCTGCTTTAAACTCCAGAAAACATATAAAGAAAAATCTGGACCAGAATGTATGAATAACAGAATAAATGCATTTACACTGATCACAGATTGGAGACAGAGAAGGGTTAGATATATGTAACATGGCCTTAGAGTGATAGAGACAGTGAATCACTTTGAACTGAATTAACCTTTCTGCTGCAGGGGCATCCTAGGCTTATTTTAGGGGAGGGTCTAGCCCACCTAAACCCTCCAAAAATACATTATTATTTTAAATCATCAATAGTCTTTTCTTCATTCATTTTTCATTAAAGTCGATGGAATTGTGTCATTGTGTCCCCACATTCACAATGTACCTTCAACGCTGGGCACTAGGACCTGGGAGAGGCTCCTGCTGCTCTAATCCAGCATTTCCATTGGCTGTGCTGCCCACTCAGAGCCCGCAGTAGAGACTGTGACACTGATCAGAAATTACTGAAGTGACAAACTTTACCAAGATAAGCAAAATATACAGAGCAAAATAGTAAGTAGTTACAGGGTGAAGATACAGAGCTCCAATGTGACTTTGTGTCAAATGATGGTCAGTTTAGTGAGCTATCAAGTTGTTTCTTGTTTGTTAACTTTAAGTTTAAGTGAGGAAAAGATAAGAGGATAGACTATATAACACTAACATTATACAGTGGAAACTGCATATATATCACAGTTACATTGACCAACCGTTTATATGGATCAAAAAGCTCAGGACAGAATCAGTCCTCTACAAACACTGTTTAAATAATTTGCTTACAGTAATCAATAGTATGCTTGCAGAGTTCATTTTGGGTCTTTTCATACATGAAATCATGGAGGAAAAATAAAATTACAGTAACTATTTTTAGTTTTTAGTTTTTACCTCACTCCCATAATAAACAGACTTACTGCAGTCAATGAGAGTGGGACACTTCAATTGAAGTTCAGATCTCAAAAACTATAAGTCCTATGTGAAATGTACTTATTTTGAGAGAGAGGGGGCTTGTGGGAACATTCTGAGACATATGTGCTTGAGGATTTAAAACTGTGGGAGTGAGATCTGTTTAGAAGTTTTTATCTGCTCTGAAAATATCTGTGCTGTTCACTCTACATCACACGACATCACACACTGATGACACATGACAAAGTCTGCAAAACCCCTGACTTTGGCTTTATATTGCTGAAAAACTACAAAAGATATCAATAAACAATCTGATAACTTTGACAATTCAAAGTTTTGTGGAGATTTTAAAGTTTGAATGGCGTCTTTAGGATAAGGCATGACATAATACATAAGATATCATAGCATAACATGAAACAATATACTTTGTCTTACTTACCTGATATAATACATAACATATCATGACATAACATGAAACAATATACTTTGTCTTACTTACCTGATATAATACATAACATATCATGGCATAACATGACACAATATACTTTGTCTTACTTACATGATGTGACATAATAAAATATAACATTTCATATCATAACATGACACAACGTAGTTTGTCTTACTTACATTATAGGACATATCATGGCATAACATGAAACAATATACTTTGTCTTACTTACCTGATATAATACATAACATATCATCGCATAACATGACACAATATACTTTGTCTTACTTATATGATGTGACATAATAAAATATAACATTTCATATCATAACATGACACAACGTACTTTGTCTTATTTACATTATAGGACATATCACATAACATGACTCAGCATACTTTGTCTTACTGACATGATATGACTTAATACATAACATATCATAGTATAACATGACATAATATAATATATTTGATCTTAATTATATGATGTAACATATCATAGCATAACATGACTCAGCATACTTTTTCTTAATGACATGATATGACATAATACATAACATAGCATGGCATAACATGACACAATATACTTTGTCTTACTTACATGATATGATATATCATAGCATAACATGACACAAAATACTTTGTCTTACTTACATGACATACCATATCATAGCATTACATGACACAATCTACTTTGTCTTACTTATATGATGACATAACAATACATAATATATTATAACATAACATGACACAATATACTTTGTCTTACTTACATGATATAACAATCATAACATCATCGTATAACATGACAATATACTTGATCTTAATTATATGATGTAACATATCATAGCATAACATGACTCAGCATACTTTGTCTCACTGACATGATATAACATAATACTTAACATATCATGGCATAACATGACACAATATACTTTGTCTTACTTACATGATATAATATATCATAGCATTACATGACACAATTTACTTTGTTTTATTTACATGATGACATAACAATACATAATATATTATAACATAACATGACACAATATACTTTGTCTTATTTACATGATATGATCTTTCATAGCATAACATGACACAATATACTTGATCTTAATTACATGATGTAACATATCATAGCATAACATGACACAACATCCTTTGTCCTTCTTACATGATATGACATTATGATACATAACATATCATAGCATAACATGACACAATATACTTTGTCTTACTGACATGGTATAACATATCATAGCATTACATGACACAATCTACTTTGTCTTACTGACATGATGACATAACAATATATAATATATTATCACATAACATGACACAATATACTTTGTCTGATTTACATGATATAACATATTATAGCATTACATGACACAATATACTTTGTCTTACTTACATGATATGACATTATGATACATAACATATCATCGCATAACATGAAACAATATACTTTGTCTTACTGACATGATATAATACATAACATATCATTGCATAACATGAAACAAAGTACCTTGTCTTACTCACCTGATATAATACATAACATATCATGGCATAACATGACACAATATACTTTGTCCTTCTTACATGATATGACATTATGATACATAACATGACACAATATACTTTGTCTTACTGACATGATGACATAACAATATATAATATATTATCACATAACATGACACAATATACTTTGTCTTACTTATATGATATAACATATCATAGCATTACATGACACAATCTACTTTGTCTTACTGACATGATGACATAACAATATATAATATATTATCACATAACATGACACAATATACTTTGTCTTACTTACATGATATAACATATCATAGCATTACATGACACAATCTACTTTGTCTTATTGACATGATGACATAACAATATATAATATATTATCACATAACATGACACAATATACTTTGTCTGATTTACATGATATAACATATTATAGCGTTACATGACACAATATACTTTGTCTTACTTACATGATATGACATTATGATACATAACATATCATCGCATAACATGAAACAATATACTTTGTCTTACTTACATGATATGACATTATGATACATAACATATCATCGCATAACATGAAACAATATACTTTGTCTTACTGACATGATATAATACATAACATATCATTGCATAACATGAAACAATGTACCTTGTCTTACTTACCTGATGTAATACATAACATATCATGACATAACATGACACAATATACTTTGTCTTACTTACATGATGTGACATAATAAAATATAACATCTCATATCATAACATGACACAACATACTTTGTCTTACTTACATTATATGACATATCATCGCATAACATGACTCAGCATACTTTGTCTTACTGACATGATATGACTTAATACATAACATATCATAGCATAACATGACACAATATACTTTGTCTTACTTACATTATATGACATATCATCGCATAACATGACTCAGCATACTTTGTCTTACTGACATGATATGACTTAATACATAACATATCATAGCATAACATGACACAATATACTTTGTCTTAATGACATGAAGTGGCATAACAAAATATAACATATCATAGTATAACATGACACAATATACTTGATCTTAATTATATGATGTAACATATCATAGCATAACATGACACAACATACTTTGCTCTTCTTACATGATATGACATTATGATGAATAACATATCATAGCATAACATGACACAATATACTTTGTCTTACTTACATGATATAACGTATCATAGCATAACATGACACAATATACTTTGTCTTACTTACATGATATAACATATCATAGCATAACATGACACAATATACTTTGTCTTACTTACATGATATAACATATCATAGCATAACATGACACAATGTACTTTGTCTTACTTACGTGATATAACATATCGCATAACATGAAACAATATACTTTGTCTTACTTACATGATGTGACATAATAAAATATAACATCTCATATCACAACATGACACAACGTACTTTGTCTTACTTACATTATATGACATATCATCGCATAACATGACTCAGCATACTTTGTCTTACTGACATGATATGACTTAATACATAACATATCATAGCATAACATGACACAATATACTTTGTCTTACTTACATGATATAATACATAATATATCATGGCATAACATGACACAATATACTTTGTCTTAATGACATGATGTGGCATAATAAAATATAACATATCATAACATGACACAATATACTTTGTCTTACTTACATGATACAACGTATCATAGCATAACATAACACAATATACTTTGCTCTTCTTACATGATATGACATTATGATGAATAACATATCATAGCATAACATGACACAATATACTTTGTCTTACTTACATGATATAACGTATCATAGCATAACATGACACAATATACTTTGTCTTACTTACATGAAATAACATATCATAGCATTACATGACACAATATACTTTGTCTTACTTACATGATATGACAAAATGATACATAACATATCATAGTATAACATGACACAATATACTCGATCTTAATTACATGATGTAACATATCATAGCATTACATGACATAATAAACTTTGTCTTACTTACATGATATGACATATCATAGTATAACATGACACAATATACTTTGTCTTACTTACATGATATAACATATCATAGCATAACATGACACAATGTACTTTGTCTTACTTACATGATATAACATATCATAGCATAACATGACACAATATACTTTGTCTTACTTACATGAAATAACATATCATAGCATTACATGACACAATCTACTTTGTCTTACTTACATGATGACATATCAATACATAATATATTATAACATAACATGACACAATATACTTTGTCTTACTTACATGATATGACAAAATGATACATAACATATCATAGTATAACATGACACAATATACTCGATCTTAATTACATGATGTAACATATCATAGCATTACATGACATAATAAACTTTGTCTTACTTACATGATATGACATATCATAGTATAACATGACACAATACACTTGATCTTACTTACATGATGTAACATATGATAGCATTACATGACACAATAAACTTTGTTTTACTTACATGATGACATAACAATACATAATATATTATAACATGACATGACACAATATACTTTGTCTTATTTACATGATATGATCTTTCATAGTGTAACATGACACAATATACTTTGTCTTACTTACATGTTATAACAATACATAACATATTGCATAACATGACTCAGTATACTTTGTCTTACTGACATGATATGACTCAATACATAACATATCATAGCATAACATGACACAACATACTTTGTCTTACCTACATGACATAATCATAGCATAACATAACACACTAGAAACGTTTGGATTGGATGAAATATGTGCCAACAGAAGCAAAACATGTTTATGTATTATGTATATGTGAGCAAGATGGCGCCATTGTGTCAGCTGCTCCAACTGTTGCGAGTGTTTCTGCTGTTTCTAACACTTGTTGCACATACCGTCAACACTCTACTGGTGTATGATAACAAAAACACTGCTAGATCAGAGAATCACCACCAAAAATCATGTCTAATATGATTATTATGGGAGAAAAACTGACCCTCATTTCATTTTAACTATAGTAACATCCATGGTGTTACGGTTCAGACCCATATATATTTACTTCAAGAAAAAGGCAACAAAGTCTCTTTTTTCAGCAATAGGTCTTCAGTACAAACACAAAATGAAAAGCAGAACTGCCAGAACTATATATATATATATATATATATATATATATATATATAAACATCCCAAGTCCAGCACCTTGAGACTGTACAATAAGCGGAACGAGGGAGGCCGAGGACTGCTGAGCATCAGAGGCACTGTCCAAGATGAAACATCCAACATCCAGGAATACATCAGGAGATGGCCCCCAAAGATGAACTAAGTGAATACCTCAGGCAGCAGAAACCCCATGATGCAGAGGAGGAAGAGGAACCATCATGGAGGGACAATCCCATACACGGCGTGTACCACCGACAGATAGAAGAAGTGGCTGATATCAAGAAATCCTACCAGTGGCTGGAAAAGGCTGGACTGAAGGACAACACAGAAGCACCGATCATGGCAGCACAAGAGCAGGCACTCAGCACAAGATCAACAGAGGCAGGTTTACTGGAAAATAAGGTAAAAGGAGAATCCCCTGAAGGTCACATGATTGGGAGAGGAGCTGGCTGTCAGTGAACTTATGATTTCAGTTTTGGCTCTAATTATTGCTTTATAGTCTTATTTTTATACCTGGGTCAAAACTGACCCTAACAACACAAAGGTCATAATTTAGGTCAAAGAGCATTTTATAAATTAGTGAAAACAATTTTTAGTTTATTCTGTTGACATAGAGGTTCCTGACAAAGTCATAAAGCCTTGATGCAATAAACAAATTTATATGGTCATTTTATGCATTTAAAACCTAAAAACGGGTTGATGTTGATACTAACACAAGATGAAGGCTAATTCATTTGTTAGACTGTTTTGGTTAAAGAAGCTATGACCTCTGTGTGCCAAAGGGAGGCAGCATTTCACCATGAAGACTGAGTCACCTGCTGATAGTAACATGTCAGTTAATGCGAGGCAGCTGGGGCAGGGAGCCTCTCTGGCGGGGAGCTCCGGCGCAGAGAGTCGGTGACACGCGGAGCTTCTTTTCTCTCATTAACTGATAAATCGTCAGGACTTCTGGAGATAAACTTTGGGAATAGAAAATCCAAAAGGCTTTTTTTTTGTTGTTGTTGAGAAAATTGACATTAGCTTTGGCTGCAGGACTTAATCACTTCTATACCTATAAAAATAGAGATGAAATGTGAAGTTTCTTTTCATTGAAATGTCTTATAACAGGACTGGTGACATCATTTCTCTTAATGGAGCTCGTACATTCATTGATACCAGATGTCTCACCTTTATATATTTGACTACATGAACACTTTATCACGCAGACAACACTTTTTGTTTCACATGTAATAAAGACCTTAATATTAATGGTCTTTCTACTGGTAGGATGATTAAAAGACTTCAGGTTTTTAGGGGGGTTGGTCCTTTACAAAGTAAAAGCACATTATCAATATAATGTTTCTAAGAAAGAATAAAAGAGAAGGAGGTTATTTTCTAAGGTTTATACAGCATTTGTTCTTCCAGGTGAGCAAAACAAACAAACAGGCAAATCTAGTCTCCACTGCAGTTCCAGAGGTCTGGAGTTATGATATGTTGTTAAAAAAGAAGTATTTTCTCTTTAGAACAAAGGAGGACAGATTAACTAGGAAAGTGGTAGATGCTGTTCTCACTGGTCTGGTGATAAGAGAACTGGGAATGACATGCAACACAGATACCTGGCTGTAGTCAAACCAGAGATATTGCAGTCATGTAACATGAACAGTAACCATTCAGCTACTGGGATGCTCCACCTGCTGCAGTTTGAATAATTGGCCTGTTGAGACGTTTTGTGACTTCCATAGATATGTGAAGCAGATGGACGTGTTTGGAGAGAGAAGGAGAGCGGGAACATATCAGGAGACACAACAAAATGTTTAACAATACATTCCTGTCTTCTTCTTTGCTGTTTTAGAGAAACAATGTTTTTCTCCCATACAGTGTACACTATAGGGCACTTTTTTCATTGAAAGGGTGTCCCATTCTGCACTTCAGGTTATACTCAGGGAACCCTAAATTGTGCTTTTTCCATTATTCATTTTTTTATTTAGGGCACATTCATACATAAACCAGCCAGTCACCCCATTACAACAACATCATTGGTCACTGACTGCATAACATCCTCTTCATTTAAAGGGCACATCATAGTTTCTCATATTTGGGCTTCTTTACAGGCACAATCACATTTTCTTCCACTAAAAAGGCACCATGAGGGCACTTCATTCCATTATCACATGTAAAGGCTCTATAGGACATTTCATCCTCATTTACCCATAACTAGACAGTCATTACAGAACTCTGCATGTCTTCTCCTTTGTGGGGCATTTTATCATACTGTGGGGACAATTTAGAGGGTATTTTACCATCAAAACTTTGGTTTATATGTTTGTTTTCATTTCAAATGCTCACCCTTATCAGCAGTAACGTAAGTAAAGTAGTAAGAGAAGGAGAATCAGTCGTAGTATTATAAGGAGCTCTTTGAATGTAACTTCATGTTCTGATGACCTGCAGCTCTCAGGATGCAAATGTTCACGTGACACTAACAGTGCATGTGATAAGTTCATCTTAACGCATAAAAGATCAGTCGAGTCATTGTTCACCTGGACTTACTGCCACTGCTGTCTATTCAAATATCATATAATGCAGCCATGAGAGTTCTGTATTATTGATCGGATCAATTCTGCAGGACAAAGAAGGCCAGAGACGACTGAAGGACTGTTCTTTATTTCATTCATCACATCAGTTTTCATGATCATAAAAAGGTATTTTAATCTAATATTAAAGATCTCCTGCAGACATGTTTCCACACATAAAATACTCTCAAAAATAAATTGAGGTTTTTCCACAAAAAGTTTTCTTAGTTCAATTTAAAAACCATAAAACATCATCTCGTCCTCCTTCATGTAAAAACCCAGAATGCATCACAGGAAATTAATCTGTTATTAGTCTGTGGAGCCGTTTCTATACAAACTAACATGAGAGGGCTGTAAGTTCCTCTGTTATTATCTTCCATGTGTTTCCATTATAAAGTTTATCCCACAATTCACTGTAACATAATGTCCTTTATGTTCAAGACACCAACACATCTATCCATCTGAGGTCATTTGACCATAAAAAGTAGAGACTATCTCCTGCTCATACCTGCTAACACCTTTCTTTCCCTATATTTGTTGCTGTGAGCAGTGATGGACTCCAGCTGCCTCAGTGGTGAAAATATAAAGAGCAGCTGATATATTCAATGGGTGTAAACTTCACAATATTTAATCCTACTGTGGGGGCACTTTAAAGGACATTTATCATCAAAACTTTGGTTTAATGCAATTTAAAGAAGATTGTCAAGTGCTGCTAATTGATATGTAATCCAGTTTTATCAATTGTTGTGGTTTGTTATTAGTGTTGATTCAGTTATTTCTATGTTCATAAAGTGTAAAGTGTAATCTGTGTATAATTCATTAAAAGCCAGAATGATTTCTAACAGACTGAATGTAAACGGCTGCTGTTCTTTCCACCAATAGGAACAAAGCTTTCAGACACGCCCTGAAGTTTGAACCACTGCTGTGTGTCGCTCTGTGTCAGCAGCTGCTCTGATTGGTTCTTTCTTCTGATTCAATCTGGTCTGCTGATGTGTTCAAGTGCTGTCAGAAAACACTGACATACATAGATTTAAAGAAGAAACACAGCTGTTATTCTTGCTTTTGATGAATGTGTTCAGTGAAAGCTTTTCTCATTTAAATGTTGTGACTACAGTACATATCCACGCCTAACATCAGATATCGCTCATGTACACACTGATCTCAGCAGAGCTGGTTTCAGATACTGTGCACCTTTTGACAGGGAAACAAACTCTCCAAACCAGATTCTTTCATTCTGCAGGAGGATTTTATAGATTTTTAACAGTTTTTATTAATTCATTGTTGACTGAGGTTGTCGGGAATTACTTATAGTGCTTCTGTATGCTGGTTGTGTGGTTGTCATGATGAAAAAAAGATCTTATTAAGGTCTTATTGAGACTACCTGATTAAAGTATAACTAAAAATAAATATCAGGAAACATTCTCCTGTTTGAAGTCAGCCTTTTCTCCCCATTTTACTGTTTATTGTTTTAGTTAAAACTGATAATATTTCTATTATCTGCTTTACAGAACAGAGCTTTCAGTAAATTACTGCCATCAATCCACAATATTTCATTATTATAACCCACAATTCCTGAGTATGATGTTGCTGTCAGTTTCTTGCAATAGTAATTTCATTACCATATCATATTCCATGTATGTTAATACAGAAAGCTGGATGAAAATATGCATTTTCACTCTTGCACTCTTTCTTTACTCTAACTCATTCTTTAAGGAACTCCTGTAATGCATCTCTTCTGAGTTCTCATTGGTTTTTATGTTTTTATTTCAAATGTTCACCCTTATCAGCAGTAACTGTAGTAAGAGAAGGAGAATCAGTCGTAGTATTATAAGGAGCTCTTTGAATGTAACTTCATGTTCTGATGACCTGCAGCTCTCGGGATGCAAATATTAAAACCTAACAGTCTACGTGAGTTTATCTTAAATCATAAAATGTCAGTTGAGTCATTGTTCACCTGGACTTATTGCCACTGCTGTCTATTCAAATGTGTCATAAAGTGCAGCCATGAGTGTTCTGTATTAATAATCAGATCAACTCTGCAGGACAAAGAAGGACAGAGACGACTGAAGGACTGTTCTTCATTTCATTCATCACATCAGTTTTCATGATCATAAAAAGGTGTTTTAATCTAATATTAAAGATCTCCTGCAGACATGTTTCCACACATAAAATACTCTCAAAAATAAATTGAGGCTTTTCCACAAAAAGTTTTCTTAGTTTAACTTAAAAACCTTAAAACATCATCTTGTCCTCCTTCATGTGAAAACCCAGAATGCATCACAGGAAATTAATCTGTTATTAGTCTGTGGAGCCGTTTCTATACAAACTAACATGAAAGAGCTGTAAGCCAGAAAAAGTTCCTCTGTTATTATCTTCCATGTGTTTCCATTATAAAGTTTATCCCACAATTCACTGTAACGTAATGTCCTTTATGTTCAAGACACCAATACATCTATCCATCTGAGGTCATTTGACCATAAAAAGTAGAGACTATCTCCTGCTCATACCTGCCAACACCACACATTTTCTCTCCTTATATTTAACCCTTTTTCTCATGAATCTCCTGATGTCATTTGATAGAAATGAGTGTTTTATTAATGAATTTATTTTTCATTAAGTGTTGGATATGTGTATTTATTTGCATTATGGTTGTGTAAAACATACCAGTGATGGACGTGACACTGCAGACAAAGCAGATGAAAATATGGCTTTCTACATGTTAATACTTGTTGAACAGGCGGTTTGATAAAAAACCGGTTGGGTGAGCAGTGAGAGTGGTTGAAACTGGAGACAGGGGAGTTGGTGGTGAGAATACATTATTATTTACATCCAGAGTCAACAAACTGTAAAACACGTGGAAGTCAAAACTCATCACAAACATTTATTTATTAATTTTTAACTGTTCGTCATTTTAACTGTGTTTTATGTAACAGTTTGTAAATCATTATCATTATTATATGAAATTCATTTTCTTTTATTCATTTCATCAATGTGGTGCCTCCCATCAGATCATATCAGCTGCACTTCCTCTGTCTGTTCCTCTGTTTCATTAAAAAACAAGAAAGAATAAATTCAAACAGGATTAAAAATCATTTATATTTAAATAATAACTACATATTGTCTCTAGAGCAGCAATAGTAATGTTAATCTCAGGATGTCACTGTATATAAAATCAATAACAGCTCACAGGAAATAAATATTCAGAGTTCAGATGAGTCACAATGTTTAAATTAGTTCAGTTAAATTCAGACATTTTCATTTTAAATGTCACAAGGATTAAATCATTTGGAGTTACATCAGACTTTAGTTCTGAATATTATGAAGATGAGTTTGTACAGATGGATAAATATGGAGGATGATATGAAGCGCAGCGTCCTGACTGTTTATGAACTGTTACACACATTTTAAACGTCTTTTCAGCAGCTGAGGTTGTCATTAAACTGCAGGAACTTACAAACACACTTTTTACTTTTATCACAAATTACTCTCTCAGTGGCGGCTGCACTCTCCGTTATCTAGCCCCTCCCCTCTCCACCTCCCTTCTCTCCCCTCCTCCCACCTACAGGTGTGCCAGCTCAGCCTACCTAAAGAAAATGGAGGTGTGGCCAATCAGTTTCTAATAAAAGTGACCCTCTCTTCCTCTGAGAAACAGTCTCCAGGTTGACTGCGTTGACCTCGATCAACCACCAACCAGCCTGCTGACCAGCCGGGCCACACGGACCCTCCCCAGGTCTCCCAGCATCTTCCAGCGTCTCCCAGCATCTTCCAGCATCTCCCAGCATCTTCCAGCATCTCCCAGCATCTCCCAGCATCTCCCAGCATCTCCCAGCATCTTCCAGCATCTCCCAGCATCTTCCAGCATCTTCCAGCATCTCCCAGCATCTTCCAGGTCAGCATCCTCCACCTGCTTCATTCAATCTTTTTACCAACTGAATGTTAATATCTTGTTAAACTGAGGCCAGAGACATGAAATCTATTATTGTAGTTGTCATGGTGACACGTTTTAATAGTGACTGTTAAAAGACATTAACAATGAACTGTGTGCTCTCTGTGTGTTGCACATCATTTATTGTTTTTATATATTTATTACTTCTAACTACTAACATGTGAAGACTTTGTCCTTCATTTCCACTCAGAGCGGTTCTGCAAGTGTTTAATGTGTTTAATCATTTCTTTATTAAATTATTAGAAACACTTTAGTCTGAACTTGTGCAACAGTTCATTGTTAATAGTATTAAAAATACAAGAACTGGGCTTCTGTCTTATAATTAGTATCACAGCAAATTAGTTTTATTACTATGCAAAGAACAACATATTCTATTTATACTGAAAAGTTCCAGTTAGTCAAATTTTCTCACATATACTTCAGCTGTGTTTCCTACGGAGCCCCTAAAGTCCTGACAGGTCGTTCTTTATCTTGTGCAAACAAGTTATTATTTCATATTACGTTTTATTATATTATCTATGATATTATTGTGTGCACAAATATAATTGACTATAAATTCATAGGAATGTCTAACATGCAGCCTGCAGATTCAAACAGCCTCCATATAACTGAGAAGTCACATAATCAAGTTTGATTTTCACAGAATGTCAGACGATGAAATTCCTGCTGCTCTCGCACATAAAGGAAGGAAGAAAATACATTTATTAATAATTTAGTAACATTTATAACTTGTTTTCATAAATGACTTATTAAGTATAACTGCAGACCTGATGACTGATGAGAAAGAGTGAATCATTGAAGCCTTTATTAATGAGTCATATTCTTTAAAGCTTTGTAATAATCAGGCAGTTTGGTGGTTTGTTGAGAGACAAACACAAAGTCTCAGCATGTTGATGTAATAATACTCCACTGCTACTGTTACACATGTTTCACTTCATCCTACTCAAACATTCAATGTCATATTTAGCTTCACACAAAAGAAGATTTCATAATAAGTTCTGCTGTTTGCACAATATAATAACTTCTATGATAAAGCCAGTGGAGGAATAGCACTCAGTACATTTACTTCCACTGAAGTACTTTAACTACATTTTGAAGTATTGTTACTTTACTTGAATATTTTCTGCTGCTTTATATTTTTACTCCACCATATTTCAGAGGGAAATATTGAACTTTTTAATCCACAACATTAATTTGACAGCAGTTATCACTTTACAGATGAATATTTTACATCATCAGTTTATAAAATATGATGACGTGTTACAGATTACAGATTCTGAAATGATGTAGTAATGTGAGTGTTGATGTCATGTTGTGTGTGTTGCAGTCATGGCGTCTGCTGGCCTGCTGTTGCTGCTGCTGGTGTCGTCCTCCCTCATCCTCTCCAGCCTGAGTGCTACCGTCCCGCCACCAAACCAACCTGAAAAGAGCAAAGAAGAAAGAATAAAAGATGTTAAGACTGTTGCAAAATACTTTGATAAGAGTCTAAAGGTGGTCACCCCTCTCCTTGCCCTCATACCAGTTGCTGGGCCATATTTAAGAGCTATTTCAAATGTTGCACAAAACATTATGAAAGAAGCAGGCGTCAGTTCTCCAGATTCAACACTTGGTGTCATCATGGATGAATTTAAAAAGCTAAATATTAAGCTTGACTGTGTACAGACGAAATGGGACGCTGCGGAAAAAGATTACAACAAGTATAGGAATTATATTTATCGTGCCTGGGAGGAATATGAGGAACTTAAGGAAGTTTGTTCAGATCCAGAGAAAAGCTCTGAAGAGAAGAAGAAACTTGTAGATCATTTTAAAGAATTACGCGCAGACGTTATAAAATACACTGAGAGGCTGCACGACTTACTGACAGATAGAGACTTTACTTCCACTGGATTGAATAAATTTGGAGACTCTCTGGCTAAACATGTTAGATGTCATGAAATGGATCTTAGATTCTTTATCATGCTTACAACTACACTTATCAATCAGGGCATCATAATGACTCGTGTCCATGACCCTCTCTACAAGACAGAAAAACTAACTAAAATGTTTGTTGCTTCTACAGCGGCTTTGTTCAAAATTGAACAGTACTGCCTTTCTAACTTTATGAATTACATTGATGAGGATGTTGAAGAGATTGTTAACGAGATTGTTAAAAAAAACAAAGATAAAGATAAAGATAAAGATAAAGATAAAGATAATGATAAAGATAAGATAGCAGATGAAACCAGCTCATTTTTGGAGAAAACTTATGACAAGTATGTTTGGATGGTTATTGTTTTTAAAACTACAGGTTCAGAAAAAATGTTTTCAATACTGAACAAGCACACCACTTTCAACTTTAAAGACATAAAAGTAGGGGAACTTACTGTGTCTGTAGCCAAACAAGAAAAAGGGACTTATAACAAGGCCAAAAAGGTTGCAGCTGACATTGAATCATGCATTAGCTCTAAGACATATGTTCAATGTTCTGAGATACCAAAGACACTCAATGAATGTAAAACTACGGACGGAAGAAAAAACTTTGCTAGTATCGTAGCGACACACGCCTATATAAAAGTTCCTCATCAGATCATTGATGCAACAAATATAAAAGCAAAAGATCCTAATGACCCTGCAGGTACGACGTACTTTTATGAAGGAATCTGTGAGGATCCTAAAAGCGTCGCTCAAAAATTCATTTCACACCCTGAAGTGAGCAGAATACGTGGCAAATTTGTTGTTTTGATTAAAAGTGATGAGGAGATAGAGAATAAAAATCCCTGCGAGGGAGAAAACTGTGGTGATACAAGAGGTGAATGTAAAGTTGTGGAAAACACTTTAATACCAGTGTGTGAATGTAAGGAGGAGTACTATGGTGAAAACTGTGAGGAGAGCTTAAAGGAGAAGGAAAAAACCATATCAGATGAAAAAATGCCGTGTTAAATGAAGAAATGCTTGAAAATTGATGCAGCCTGGTGTGACATAATTTCATGAAATGAGTCTGTTGTATTAAAACATTTTACTGATTAGACGTTTCCCAGTTAAACTGTTATGTAACTGCATCACAGCAAGTTCTCCTCCTGCTGGAGCCCATCTGACAAAAACTTTGTTCTTAACTGTCCAAACATTAAAAAATGTGTTATTACACATAAAAAATATACATGAAACATTGTGGAGCATGTAGACTTCGCCCCAACCTGACCTTCAAAACCATGTGACCTCCTGGTTCACTGATGGAGGAACCTCATCTGATCTGAGTGTCAGAGTTCAGACTCATTTCATGAAATGTTGCTGCTGTTGCTTCCTCTGGCTGTTAAAATGCAGCTGATGATGTTTAAACTGCAGAATAACATAAAATGCTCCTTGATGCCTCAAACAGAGCTGCATCTGACCAGCTGGAGTCACAATATTTACAGAAAGAAGTTTATTTGATAGAAAATTGGTTTGTTATTGGAAAATGTTTAATGGTTGGACTGGTATCAAACCACAGCCAGCCCTAATTATCTATAAAATATCACTCATAAAGCTGGTTACTTACATTGAATAACAGTTTCATGTTATGGTCTGTCAGTTAATGCATCATCAGTTGCTAGGCAGAGTTCAGCTGTAACGCCACATGCAAAGTAAAGAGCGCCTCCGTCCACAGACAGGAGACATCAGACTGGATTCAGATGAACTGGTTTCTGTTAGAAGACTGGTTTGTTTCAGAAGAATCAGTCAGTGGAAAGTAGAAACACTAAATACAAACTTTATTACAACTGTGTGAAGAAACAATGTGAGAAATGTTCAATTCTAAGTAACTTTGACTAACTTCCTGTTTGATCTTTATTGATGTCATAACTTCCTGTATGACCTGTTGTGATGTCATAATGACCTCCTGCCTGTCCATGTGATCCGATTGGATGGAGTTTAAACCAATGAGATGCTTTTCTTGCTTTGAGCTTCTGTTCTGACTTTGTGATTTGCTAAAATTAATAAAAATATAAAATTTTATGTCATGGCTGTTTTTTTTTTTCTTAATAAAAGAAAACAACGTGACATTTACAGTCATTAGATTCAATGTTTATATAGACGCTTGATAAATGCAGATTCATAGTCACATAAACAAGTATAAGTATATTAACAGTCACATCATGTGACTGTTAATTACAGCCCATCAAAAACAGGAGTATAAAAGCAAAACAAAGAAGAAAACAAATCTCTATATAAAAACCAATATGATCTGATTGAGGCCAGATATTATTTCTGTTGACATTTTAAATGATTAAATCGCAGTTTAACTGTGTGAACGACCACAACAAGTTAGTCTGACCCTTTGATATTTCCTGTAGTATGTAAACTTAACATGTTTAGCTCCACTCTGTTAATAAAAACAAACTTATCACTGAAGCGGTGAAAACAATGAATGTTGAAGAAGTACTCAGATCCTTTACTGCAGTAAAAGTAGCAATGAGACATTATAAAAATACTCCATACAAATCAAAGTAAAAGTCCAACTACAGTAAAAGTACATAAGTATTATGAGCTTGATGTAGTATTGCAGTAAAAGTAGTGGTTTGGTCCCTCTGACTGATATATTATTATATATGACATCATTAGATTATTAATAGTTTCTAGTATTGATTCACAATAACACAATGACAAAGTCACTCTGCTCATTTTAGGGAAAAGCTCATTGATGAGGACATAGTTGGACTATAAATGACATTTTATCTGCATAATTTATTCTTAATTGACATTTGGTGACTGCAGTTTGTCAGAGATCAGCTGTGCTTCTCTGGCCTCAGCTCTGAAGTCCAACCCCTCCCATCTGAGAGAGCTGGATCTGAGTGGAAACAAGCTGCAGGATTCAGGAGTGAAGCTGCTGTGTGCATGTTACTGTTGTAGCTGCTGGAGGTGGAGCTAGTTTACACTACTTTATATACAGTTAGCTAGTTTAGTCCACTGGTTCCCAACCTAGGGGTCAGGGCCCTCCAAAGGGTCAGCAGATAAATCTGAGGGGTCGTGAGATGATAAATGGGAGAGGAAAGAAGAAAAAACAAAGTTCTGATACACAAATCTGTTTTCAGTTTTTGGACTTTTTCTCTAATCTTTGATTTTTGCTGAAATATTGGATCATTTGAACATTTATTGAAATGAAAGCATGTGAGAAGTTTAGAGGGAAAAATCACTATTTGGTGGAGCTGTTAACAACTCATAGACATGTGAAATGTGACCCCGACTACACACTGCTTTTTGTAAGACGTCAAAAGACAAAAAGGTTGGAAACCACTAGTTTCATTTTTAACAATGTGTTGTATTTTAAAAGCTTGTTATATTATCCATTGTGTCAAATCTTCATCTGAAAAGTAACTAAAGCTGTCAAATAAATGTAGTGGAGTAGAAAGTAAAATTTTCCCTCTGAAATGTAGAAAGTAGCATCACATGGAAATACTCAAGTAAAGTACAAATACCTCAAAATTGTACTTAAGTACTTGAGTAAATTTACTCCAGGTTTCCAGCTCTGGAAACAGAAATACATGTTTTTACAAGCAGCACTAAGAATCACTGTTGGAATCTTTAAAAAATAATCTAAGTTAAGACATTTTATTATATGATCAAAACAAAGCAGATGTTTTGTTTCTGTCTGTAAACCATGAATGTCTCATAATTCTAATAATTATAATTATATCTTATAACGTATTATTTATTATAATACATCCATGGCTGTAGGGGGCAGACTTTTATTTCCAGGTTCAGAGGTCAACGTCCCGGAAGCACATGATCTCTCTCACATACAGGTCTCCGCATGTGCATGAAAACAGCAGCAGTGAGGAGCAGAAACACTTTATAACTTACTGTGTGTTTATTGAACATGGAGGACAGTAACGTCATCAAGCTGCCGGTGACGGAGGAGCGAGGAGCGGCTAAGAAGAGGCCGCGAGCCCCGAAGTTAAACCCGGGGAAAGAAGCGAAGAGGCGGCAGAAGAACGTGCAGCGGCTGGCGGCGCTGGGAGAGGCCGACAGCTCGGTGAAGCTGCTGGAGGAGCTGCTGTTCGGGGCGGAGGACGAGCTGCTGCACCGCCTGGTGGAGGTGAGATAAATAAGAAACTTCACAGATATGAGACGTAAACCTACATTTAGTTCATTCTTTAGCTTCTTTGCTACCAGACTCTCAAAACATAACAAACTCATCATCATTATCAGTATCAGTTATTTATCTTACCTTCACTAAAATCTCAGCCTGAACTAGTTTAGTTAAACTTCTCTGAGCACCAAACTTCATTCCACAAACAGCTGGTGTATATGAGATCAGATGAACGTTATTGTTCTCTCGGGCTCCTCGAACCATTTACCTCTTAAACACACTTAAAAACATACTTCACACAAACAGCTAATAAAAGCAGGAGACTAATCCTGCAGCAGGATTGCACTTTATTGTCTACAAAGTAAAATTATCTTCTACTCATCAAAACATGAAGATAAACAAGTGAAGCAGTTCAGTAAAACAGTTCATATCTGCAGCTGCAAGTAAACAACCTGCAGGATTCAGGTGTGAAGCTGCTGCAACCAGCTGAATACTGAAGGCTGCTGAGACCATAAAGTCTCTGAGTGTTTCTCAACTGGAAGTCAAGAACTGCACCAATATATTTATTTACTTATTTTAATTTTATTCTTATTAAGGAGGTTGTTCACAGTCCAGGTTTGACATTATGAAATGTGTATTAAAGCTCTAATCTGTAATTATTCCTCATTAAAATGTGTAAAAACAACTAGACCAGACAGAAGCTTCTCTCCTGAGATCGTCAGGTTGTTGTCACTCAGGTCTAGACCTATGTTCTATATGTTGTTGAGTTGTGTTCTTACATTAATGTTCAAACCCAGAGAAATCTGTCATTTGAATCAAAGTAACGGACCGTTTCATTTGGTGGCCTGTCAATGGCGTCATACCTCCTCTACCAAAGAGTATAGTGCACAAGATGCATGCGTTGGCGCCGTGTTTGTCCGCTACAATGGCGTCTAGCAAAGAGTAACTTACACACATACAAGATAATACATGGGCTTTGTTGTGCTTGTTCCACACAAACTGTTAGAAATGGACTTTTATTCAGTTTGAAGCCACAAAACAAACTTGAGAAAGATTTTACATTTTTTAATTAATATTTGTTGAATTTCACCCCAAAAGTCTAATTAATTGAATCAGATCTGTCGGTCTGGAGGATTTATTTGACCAGTGTGTATTAAAGACACTTTGTGCAGCAAAAATCACTTCCTGTTTGGTTGAGCAGGAGGACGAGGAGCAGACCAGGACGCTGTTGGCTGAAGACGGCGATGAAGAGTCGGGTGAATCGGAGGGGGAGACCGAGGCTCGTCAGCAGCTCCGGCCGACCAAGAAGGCCGCCTGGGTGGACGAGGATGACGAGCTGGAGGAAGAGTAAGATTTGTTGATGTTGACGAACACAGCGACGAGTTCAGGACCAGAAGTTTGATTCAAAATAAGACAAAACTCCAAACCAACCAATCAATCAATAAATTTCACTATTTATATCAGTCTTTATTCACTCCATAAAGCAGTTGGACACATGAAAAACATTAAAGACAGAATAAAAACAGACTCTTGTGCTGGTCAACCTCCAAACACACTGGATCCTACATTTCCCATAATGCTCCTGAACAGTGTTTTACTTCAAAACAAATATTAAAAATTGGACATTGTAGTTTTCTACAAGCCTAAAGTTTGCTTCAGCTTCACGTTACCAGACTTTATTTAAAATGTTGCTGAGTGAACGAGTTTTAGACTTTTATTGTTTGCAGTTTTCAGTATTTCAATTTTGTTTTGTTTTCAGGGTCGACATGAAGCATCGTTACCGTAGAGACCTGATGAAAGGAGACGCTGAGTCCACCATGTCCAAACAGAAACTACAGCAGAGGATGAGGGAGCAGTGAGTACACACACACACACACACACACACACACACACACAGTCTGGTGTTGATCTGGTGTGTTTCAGGTTTCAGAAGTCGATGGGAGGAACGCCCTCGTGGGCGGAGAGCAGCGCGAAGAAGAAGAAGAAGAAAACATCAGGTAGAAACGTCTTCAATCAATAAATATAAAGAATAAAATTATTCGTAAATTAAAAAAAACTTCTGGTCAAACTTGACTTTATGTGTTCAGCTGATGATGATGAAGATGAAGATGAAGAAGAGGAGGGTGACGACCTGACAAGGAGGACGGGAAACTTTGTGGCGTCTTCAGACAGTCTGCCTGGCGGCATCTTGAGGGTCAGCTGATCTCCTAACAGCCAATCAGACATTCAGTTCAGTTTCAGTCGCGTCGCACTGAAAACAAACGTCAGATGGATTTTAGTTTCACACAGAACGTCAAATACCTGCAAGACTAATGACGCTCACATCACATGACCTAACGTCGCATCACATGACCTAACGTCGCATCACATGACCTAACGTCGCATCACATGACCTAACGTCGCATCACATGACGCTTTGTTAGCAGTAAATCAGCTTCAGGTTGTAACGACGTGTTGAAAATGTAGAAAACCTGTAAAATGAGGATTGATTTGTTTATCGTGTTGTCTCATTCAGAGCTGCATCGATTAGTCATTTAATCGATTAATCAATTGCCAGAAAAGTTAATCAGCAACTGTTTTGATAATTGAATAATTCAGTTTCAGTCAATCAAATATGAAGCTGTGAGCTTCTCACATGTGAGAGTTTGATGCTTTTCTGCTTCAACATGTCAGTAAACTGCATGTTTTTAGGTTTTTGTTGTTTGAAAACAAAACAAGACATTTTTCACAGTGTTTGAAAGTTTTGTCCAGAGCTGCAACCAATAATTCTTTTAATTTACGATTAATCTACCAATAGTTTTCTTGATTAAGTGTTTTATCAATAATTTGTCAGAAAACATTTGTCTTGAAAGCCCAAAGTTTCAAATCCTCACAAATGAGAAGCTGCAACCAGGAAATATTTGGCAGTTTTACTTTAAAAAAAAAAAAAAGACTAAAACAATTAGTCGATTATCAAAATATCTCGACTAGTCCATTGATCAACTAGTCGTTGCAGATGTAATCTCACTGCACCACATTCTTGCTGCGGCTGAACGTTAGTTGACATCTTGTCGTCCTCTCAGATGAAAAAGTGTCTCAACGCCAACAGCGCTCGTCCGTCAGAGGACCGACTGACCACCGTCCAGTTCCACCCATCGGCTCAGGTCGTCATGACAGCCGGCCTCGACCAATCCGTCTCCCTCTTCCAGGTACACTCAGCCAATCGGCTCCCTCCGACGTCATTTCACAAACCACATCGTCATGTTAAGGAAGCGGTTAAGAATCAGCTGTTTGCTCCCGCAGGTGGACGGGAAGACGAACCCGAAGATCCAGAGCATCCACCTGGAGAGATTCCCCGTCCACAGAGCGCAGTTCAGCCTGGACGGAGAGACGGTGATCGCCACCAGCCTGAAGAACAAGATGTTCTACCTGTACGACATGATGGAGGGCCGAGTCACACCTGTTCACACCGTCAGAGGTACTGAATTTAATCCCTGTGGATGTTGTAAACAGGAGATGTATTGTTGCCATGGATACAGTGAGTTATCTGTGAGCTACAGTTAGTCAGATATTCTACATTACAGTCGTGTGAATCAGCTGTCAGCGGCTCCACATCTGCAGACGAATGTGAAGGAACTGAAATGTTGTTTGTGTTTCTCTGGTTTCTTGTTGGATTTATGGAGGTTTTCTGTGTGTTTTCTGTGTGTTTCTGTGTGTTCAGGTCTGAATGAAGCCAGAGTGAAGGAGTTCTCTGTGTGTCCTGACGGAGGCGCTCTGCTGCTCACCGGGACCAACGGATACCTGCACCTGCTCACACTCAAGGTGCGTTTCACAAAGCAGGTTACAGAACCGGTTACAGCTGGTTTAGCTCAGTGAGTCAGGATCATTCATTAAGTAGGTTTAAATAAGTCTGACTTTAGTTACCATGGAAACAGCGACTACGTTTACATGCACAGTAATAATTCACATGAACAGGAACATTTAGTGCATGTAAACGTAGTCGATCAGGTGTTGAAGTTCCTCCATGAAGGTTCCTGTTGCTGCTCGTTGCTACGTCTGCGTTTCTAAATAAAAGCTGAGAAACAACTTAAACTCCGGTCATTTAAATAAAATGAAAGTAGAAGGACTCAATTAACTGTGTGTGTGTGTGTGTGTGTGTGTGTGTGTGTGTGCAGACTAAGGAGGTGGTTCGCAGTATGAAGATAAACGGTAACGTCAGCGGCGTCGCTTTCTCTCACGACGGCAGCAAAGTCTTCGCCAACTCAGGTGAGTCCACCCCACAATGAGTGTGTGATGTCACAAATCAACTTCCTGTCAGTCATGTGACCTGTGTGTGTGTGTGTGTGTGTGTGTGTGTGTGTGTGCGCAGAGGAGGGGGAGGTGTATGTGTGGGACATGCGCAGCAGTCGGTGTGTTAACAGGTTTACAGATGACGGCTGTGTGAAGGGAACGTCCATCGCTGCGTCGCCTAACGGTCGCTACCTCGCCTGCGGGTAAGACACGCCCCCACACGCATCATCCAGCACTCTGATTGGCTGACAGCTGTCCGTCTCTAACCCGTCTGTGTGTGTGTTTCAGCTCTCAGTCAGGTGTGGTCAACGTCTACTCCCAGGAGGCGTGTCTAAATTCAGCCAATCCCAAGCCTCTGAAGGCGGTGATGAACGTGCTGACGTCTGCTACCTCCCTGACCTTTAACCCCACCTCAGAGATCCTCGCCATCGCCTCGCGAGCCGAGGATGAGGCCGTGCGACTGGTGAGACATGATGATGGTGATGATGGTGATGATGATGATTGTGATGATGATGATGATGTCATCTCTCTCTCTCTGTGCCGTCAGCTCCACCTGCCCAGCCTCACCGTCTTCTCAAACTTCCCCGTCTCGAAGAGGAAGATCGTTTATCGAGCCAGCTGCCTCGACTTCTCCCCACACAGCGGCTTCTTCGCATTGGCTAACAACAAAGGACACGCCCCTCTCTACAGGTCAGACAGCCAATCAGAGCACAGAGGTGGAAGAAGTACTGAGATCCTTTACTGCAGTAAAAGTACCAACAGTAAAAATACTCAACTAGAGTAAAAGTACATAAGTTTTGTGAGCTTGATGTAGTTAAAGTGTTGCAGTAAAAGTAGTGGTTTGGTCCCTCTGACTGATATATTATTATATATGACATCATTAGATTATTTATACTGAAGCATCAGTGTTAGAGCAGCATGTTACTGTTGTAGCTGCTGGAGGTGGAGCTAGTTTACACTACTTTATATACAGTTAGCTAGTTTAGTCCACTGGTTCCCAACCTAGGGGTCGGGGCCCTCCAAAGGGTCAGCAGATAAATCTGAGGGGTCGTGAGATGATTAATGGGAGAGGAAAGAAGAAAAAACAAAGTTCTGATACAAAGTTCTAGTCCAAGATGTCTGATTTCACTTTGATCCTCCAATTACAGATTTGACAGTAGAAGGCTGACATTATGATGATCCACAATAACACAATGACAAAGTCACTCTGCTCATTTTAGGGAAAAGCTCGTTGATGAGGACATAGTTGGACTATAAATTACATTTTATCTGCATAATTTATTCTTTATTCACATTTGGTGACTGCAGTTTATCAGAGATCAGCTGTGCTTCTCTGGCCTCAGCTCTGAAGTCCAACCCCTCCCATCTGAAATCTGAGGGGTCGTGAGATGATTAATGGGAGAGGAAAGAAGAAAAAACAAAGTTCTGATACACAAATCTGTTTTCAGTTTTTGGACTTTTCTCTAATCTTTGATTTTTGCTGAAATATTGGATCATTCGAACATTTATTGAAATGAAAGTATGTGTTTTGAGGGAAAATGTGTTGCATTTGTATGTTTGACCCAAAAATTGTAGTTTTGACACCATTTTGACTGGAACTGGTTTTGAAATAATTTTTTTTTAAATTCAAACATGAACCAGAGTTGATGACATCACTGATTGTTTGTTTGTTTGTTTGTTTGTTTAGGTTGCTGCATTACAAAAACTTCTGAGGAGGAACTCCAGGCGATGAAGCATTGAACAGGAAATCTGAAAGTCTTTCTGGCTGAGGTCTAAAGGACCACACTGCTGTTTTCTTTAATGTTTTAGCTGCTGTTTCACTGTAAATACTTTTTTATTCCCTCTGATATTTTCCTGGCAAAGTTAATATTATGTCATGACTGACTGTCTGGAAGAGACTAAATCTAACTTGATGGATTATGAAAATGATCAGCAGGAACAGAAAGTAAACGAGTTGTTGCAGCTAAAATATGAAAAGTCGTGATGCAGTTTGGTACAGACACAAACCACAGCGACCAACACGGACTGATGGACTGAGAGTTTGAAGACGAGTGTTGAGCAGCAGGATGGAAACATTTAATCTGTGAAACCAGAAGAAAAACATCAAATCCAGCTGATACACCTGACTGTGTTTGTTTTTTATTGTTTGTATGAATTTATTGTATAAAGAAACCAAACATGTAAATGTTTGTTTTGTCTCTTTTCACCAATAACCTGAAATATTTATACACACATTCAAACAAATAACAAGAAAATTGGAAGCAGAGTGAAACTCTTAAAGAAGATTTATTAAAATGTGTTTTCAAACCAAAAAAAAAATCAATTTTTAAGGTTTAAATTTGAGCAATATAAAACGAAGTCCATATTCTGTGACAAAAACAATCAGTGTACATTTATGGACTGTTTTTGACTTTAAATGTTTTCATTGTTTATCATGTTAATGGGTAATTTTCTCTGTTACAGCAAACAGGTCTGACAGAATCTATTTAAGATATGTAGAGAAAGAAACCCACTATTCATAATCCAACCTGATGAATTGTTAGACATCACTTATGATCCATTTTACCCACCAGAGTAAAGAAAATATTTTTAAACAAAGTCTCATGTCAGAGGGTCTAAAACTTCAACAAAATCTTCTGAGATTTCCTAATTTTATCTAATTCAGTCATTTCCAACATAATTCTAATAGTTTTACAATAATTCAGTTTTTGTTTACACTTTATATCAATAACATGGAAGCAGTGTGTGACCTTATATTTACACTTAAACTGAAGTATTATTTTCCCATAAATATGATGCAATTTAAATGCAGTTGGTTTCATACTAAGTTTCATACGGAAAGAATCTGACTCTGTTTAGCGTGCTAATTAGCATGTTAGCTAGTGTGAAGTCTCCAACGTAGCAGAGTTGGTTGGTTTGGAACGTAGTGCCGGAGTGGTAACCATTCAAACCAAGTGACATAGTGCAAGATCAGGCGTTCGGGATGCAGAGTGGGAATGAAAGAAGCACCAGAAGTCAGTTTGCTGTTAAAAATGATTTTGAAGCTGTTATTTTAATAGTTGATGCTTTAAAAGAAGAGCGCTGAGACATACTTGCTGAGTTTATCAATCTCAAATAATTAATTGAATAAATCATGATGGAGTTACATCAGCAGTTTCCCCCTGCTTCCACCTCCTACTGTTCCTTTAAGAGTGGTACAGGAGGTAAAGCAAGTTGTGCACCAATCAGGAGGCCAGCGGTTCGATCTCCAATTCCTCCAGTCAGCATGTCGAAGTGTCCTCGGACAAGATGGCAAACCCCAGATGTGCTGTAAGCGTGTGTGTGTGTGTGTGTATGGGTGGGTGGGTGGATATATAAACATTTTGGGGTCCTTAGGACGGGAAGCACTATATCGCTCCCGTTGAGCAGGTTGGCACCCTCGTCCATTAGTGTAGGAATGTTTAAGTGAGTTTACATTATATAACAACAGAACAGAGTTATGCAACACAGGTGAACAATCAGCCAATCACACGCCAGGAAGACCAAGCGCCAAAGACTTATCGCCACCTCACACCTTCAGAGGAATGTCCTCCGTCCTGTCTGTCCGCAGGTGGAATCGTGAGAAACATGCATCTCTCTGCGGTAGCAAACAGCGTCTGATCTACCTGACAGACGGTTATATTAACTGTCACATGATACTCCAAATGATGCCCGTGAGCAAGGCATCAACCTCACACGGCTCTGATCAGCCGCCAACACATCACTTTAGTTTCACTCTCAGTAAATTGTTTATTGCTGTCAGTTTATTTTCACTCTCATCATTATTTCGTCTGTATTGTCACGCAGGAATGTGAAGGAGACAACGGATTTTATAAATACAGAATACCTCAGAAACAACAAAAACAAACTTTCTAAAGCTTTGAAATTGATTAATTTTTGCATGTTTTTTTAAAAAAAATTGTATATATATTTTAATATTTTATGTTATTATTTTATTATATTTTAATCTTACTTACAAATGATGCTGTCTAGAAAATGTAATGTGTTTTGTTATATATATCAGGATTAATCCTCATGACCATGTTCTTACCTGTATTTATTTATGTTTTATTTACTTATATTTATTTATTTATTTATTTATATTGCATTTATTTAGTTATTTTCATTTCATATGTATTTAATATTTGTGTTCTATCATATCTTTATTTAGTTCCAAAAATACATTATGAAACACTTATTTTTGATAATTGATTTTATATATTAGTCTAAAATGAGTCCAATTAAAAATAAAGATAATACACAACACTTGTATTTATAACATTATTGTTTTCAGTGGTCCTTTCAACAGGAAGTTCAGTTTTTTGGGTCTCAATATCTCAACATGTGATGTGAAAATGTGATATATTGATTTTATAATTACTGCTTCTATAGTGTGTTTTTTTTTTAAAGGAATCAACTAGAAAATACATTAAATACAATAAAAAATACATACAACGCAATAAAAGGAGATAAAATAAAGTTTACAGTGTATTTGTACAATTAAATGAAAAAATATAAATAAATTATTAAAATGTGAAAAAGTGCATGATGTGTCGTTAAAGGTCTGTAATCTGGACTCATGACTTAAGTCGTAGTATGAAAGAATAAATGAATAAAAACATTGATTAAAAAAGTAAAACACAGTTTGTTCAATTCTTATAAATAAAAAAGGAGATTAATTAAAAACCTGTAATAAATAAATGCATATAATATACATATATATATTATATATGATGACACAACAGAATGTGGAGATGTAAGAAATGAGAAGCAAATATCTATCATAACAGTGTAAACCTGCGGGCACAAACATCTCCACCCTCTAAACTCACCTGGCCACTTTCCGTACCTGCTGTCATTCATGAGTGAGTCTCCGCCCACCGATGACATCACGGCCTGGCAGTAACCTGACTTTCAGGCTTCCAGACAGAAACAAGTCGACTCGTAGACAGAAAGGTAAGAAAAACTGAACTGCAGAAACATTAAACTACTTTTATCTAAAACGTGGAAGAAAAAAAACTTTAATTTTAATTTTGTGTGAGACTTCAGTTATATGTGGAGATAACGTGCTGATCTGGATAGTGAACCTCAGTATTTACATACTAGAAATAATCTTGATTGAGGTTGAGAGATCTGCTCCAGAAACTAACATGAAAGCAGCTTTAATTAACTCAGATCTTATTCTGGATTTTATAAAAACTGAATGTGATTCATCAACCTGTTACTGTGAGATTTATTTACAGTGTAGATTTAAAGGCTGTTGTGTTTTTCACAGATCTGATCAGTATCTGCTTTAGTTAGATCATCGTAATGATGTTTGTTGTTTGTTTATTGTACACATTTTGGTTCCAGTTCACAGTTTAACATGTCTGTAGTTGTGTGTTCTTCTGCAGATTTTATGTAAACTTGGCCTCAAATCCCAAAAGTCGCTCCAGCTCACTGTTGACATAAAGTTATAAGATTAAACTTGAGTGCTTTATAATCATCATAGCAGCTTAATCTAAAAATATTCAGTACTAACTGTAAAATAAACCATGAAATATATTTCCTCGCAGCTTAATCTAACCAAAAACTCAAATTATTCATAGCTTTAGGTCACAGCCAGACCAAATATTTGAGGTACCAGTGAGAAGTTAACAAATATGGCTTCATGTTACAAAGTAAACAACCAGGAGTGTGTTGTTGTTGTTGTTGTGTGTGATTGGTCACCGCAGTGTGATGTCAGGTTGCCTTACAGCTAAAGTTCTGGTTCCACTTTTTGCCGGATGGCTGCTGCGATTTTTGTTTTTTTGTTTTGTTTCTGCTGAGTCCTGTGCAATCCGAACTGCTGGATCTGGTCTGAACACTAAAACAAAATCTAAACCCTAAAAGAATGTAAAAGAGTTCTGTGGATCATACAAGATATATCATGTGTCAACCTCGTTATTAGTCTTTCTTCATCCATGTTGACCGCTGACTGGAGGGAAATAGAAACGTCAAGGACATCATGTGTTGAAGAAAATCACTCAAGTCCTTGTTCAAAGTCTGCTGTGGTGGAAGTGGTTTAATAGCATTCCTGGAAACACAGAGCTGGTCTGATACAGTAGACAGACAAATCAGCAGAGGTCAAAGGCAAGAAAGACACACAGTTGTCATCTTGTTGATTGAGGAGTTGTTCTCAGACATCACTTGATTATCAAGTCTCTATCCAAATGTGTATTTTCTTCTTCACATGTCATAAGGATGGAGGTGGAGCAAGTGCGCGAAACTTAACAAAGAATAGAGCCGCGGCAGCAGTTTTTCATTTTGTTTGTTGATGCACAGAGAACATTAGCAGCATCTTCATCTGGAAAAACTGAAATAGTTTGTTTACTCATTTACATCACGTCCAGTCAGGAATCGTTTGTTACTTGTGCAATTTTGACCCAATCAGACAAAATACATGACTGTATGTCAGCTGTAAGCTAGCTAGCAACAGAAGGCAGCGACTGTCTGAGGGAGAGCTTCTGAGCTTCTGAGTTTGTGTTCACTTCAACAGAAACTCTGGTTGTTTCTGTTATTTCCCTCCAGTCTCTCCTCTCTGTATGTACATTCATAAAATGCATTTTGCATTGACTTTGTACGTAAACGGTGTCTGAACACAACATTATTCCTGGAAAATCTGACCTTTTTACAGACAAACAGTTAAGTTTAACAGAGGCACAGGTCATTTGTTATTTCTAAACTAAATACAATATATTCTTCAGGGATCTCTTTACAAACAGTTGAATCTGATTTAACGTTACACATATGTTTGCTCAGAATATATGATATACACCTAACCCTAACCCTATCCAGAATTGTTTGTAAAATATACAGAATTCATAGTCAAAACATAAAGAAGTCCATGTTGAGTGTTACAAACATTATCGTCACCATCACAAACACGCTGCCCTGCTGCTGCTGCTACCTGACTGTTGTTCCTGTTCTCACACATATTTTACATATTTCATCCTGTGATGAAGCTTTTCTGTTGTTGTCTGTGTAAACTGTGAATTTCCACTCAGCTGTAGAGAACTGACACTGAATTTTCTGTCAATAAACACTCGCAGAGAATCAGAAACAGTCTTTTATTATTATTATTATTATTATTATTATTATTATTATTATTATTATTATTATTATTATTAATAATAATAATAATAATAATAATAATAATAATAATAATAATAATGTGAGTTTTTCCAGATGATTCAGAGGCTTAAACAGAACAGACGAAGGCAGCAATATAAAATGCTAGATGCTACTGAACTCTGGAAAGCCATTAAGTACATTTATGCAACTACTGTACTTATGTACAATTTTGAGATACCTGAATTTTGAGTATTTCCATTCAATGCTACTTTATACTTCCACTTCACTACATTTATTTGACAGCTTTAGTTACTTCAGTATTTTGTTTGTAAAACATGTGATCAGTATGTTTATGCATTATTATAGATCAGACTTACAGTACAGTACACTTGGCAATTCAGTTCACATATACTGTCTATATACATAACTTTTACTTGTAATTTAGTATTTTTACATTGTTTTATTGGTACTTTTACTGCATTGAAGTATCTGAATACTTCTTCCACCTCTGGATATACAGTATGTGAGATACTCACACAGTTACAGGATTAAACACCAGTTTATTTATTTAAGTGGTTTCAAATAAAGACTCAAACACAACAAGTTCCCGACACGGCTGCTAATAAACATTAAAACCATTGAGGCTGCGGTAATCACATGAATTATAATGTTTATATCCAAATAGTTCAACAAATATTGGATGTTTTGTTGTGAAACTTGGTTCACACATTCATGTTCTCCAGAGGATGAATCCTTGTGATGTTATTGATCCTCTCACTCCTCTAGCGTCACCATGAGGTTTTGTTTTTTGGTAGATTGTCGTGAAATTTACAACAAATATTTGAGAACCTGAGAAGACTTGGATATACTCGTATTCTGCTTTTATTATTTATTCAATCTTTCCAATTATTTCTCATAGTCATAGTTTTTGTATTTTTAATTTATTGTCCATAATTTTATTTTGAAAATTAAAAAATAATTTTCTAAATAATATTTGTTACATTTATTTATTATTTATGTTTAAATTTCAATCTTAAGTTTGATTTTTAAACATTTACATTTTTTATTGAAAACATTTTTTTATTACTTTTGAATTTCAAATACTATCACCATTTTTTAATCTTTTTTATTCTGTTTTATATGATTTTTGCCCAATTTACATCATAATGTTTGTATTTCTGCTGAAAAAAATATTTAAACGATTATTCAGTTATGCAAATCACCATGTAAATAGTTGTTTACTGTTGCATTTTATAATCCTCTCACTTCATTTCCTGCCAGAAATAACTAGAAATAAAGTAATTAAGTTATTAAGCAGATAACTTTTACACAAACTAATTAATCTATTAAATGTTTTATCTCTAGTATATTGGCACTATCTCAGTTTTTACTCTGAATGTGAATCATTTATGTTTCTCTACACTCTAATAATCTTTATTTTTACAGTCAGACAGGTATTAAATTCTCTTGAAGCTCCAAAAACATCTGCTGCTGCTAATTTACATATTTCCTTGTATTGATATTCTATGTATGAGCTGCTTTCTTTAATGTTTCCACTGACGCTGAATGCAGCTCACACACAGGTGAGGTGGCCCCGCCCCTCTTTTTTCCACCTGTTTACACCTGTTGTAGACAGGTGGTTATCAACCTGACAGGGACACAAATGCATGAAAGAGAGGAAGCAGGTAGAGCACACCTGTCCAACACTCACCTGATGCTGGTTTGTTATTTTTGGCTTCATTCAGACTTAAATCTGTATGTGTGTCGGAGTTCACCTGTTTTCAGGTGGAATGTAGTTTGACCAGGTGTTGTTTGGGATTAACGAGCGTCCCTGTTAACTAGTGACGATCAGCCGAGCATGTAGAGTCATGACAGCAGCTGTCGATGTCTCTTTAAGGCCTTAATTTAAATTTAATTTTAATTAAATGTTCAGGTAGATCTTATTAACTCTGTAAATGAAAAGGTGTCAACAGAGAAAGTTTTCACCTTTCTTAAAGTTACTTTGATTCAGTTTTCTCTTCAGCAGCTTCAGTTTTTCATGTCTGTGTGGAAACAAGTACTCAGATAGTTTACTGCAGTAAAAGTACCAATACAGCAAAGTACAAATACTCCATTACAAGTAAAAGTCCTGCATGAAACATCCTCCTACAGTAAAAGTCCATCAGTATTCTGAGCTTGATGTAGTTAAAGTGTTGCAGTAAAAGTAGTGGTTTGGTCCCTCTGACTGATATATTATTATATATGACATCATTAGATTATTAATACTGAAGCATCAGTGTTAGAGCAGCATGTTACTGTTGTAGCTGCTGGAGGTGGAGCTAGTTTACACTAGTTTATATACAGTTAGCTAGTTTAGTCCACTGGTTCCCAACCTAGGGGTCGGGGCCCTCCAAAGGGTCAGCAGATAAATCTGAGGGGTCCTGAGATGATTAATGGGAGAGGAAAGAAGAAAAAACAAAGTTCTGATACAAAGTTCTAGTCCAAGATGTCTGATTTCACTTTGATCCTCCAATTACAGATTTGACAGTAGAAGGCTGACGTTATGATGATCCACAATAACACAATGACAAAGTCACTCTGCTCATTTTAGGGAAAAGCTCATTGATGAGGACATAGTTGGACTATAAATTACATTTTATCTGCATAATTTATTCTTTATTCACATTTGGTGACTGCAATTTGTCAGAGATCAGCTGTGCTTCTCTGGCCTCAGCTCTGAAGTCCAACCCCTCCCATCTGAGAGAGCTGGATCTGAGTGGAAACAAGCTGCAGGATTCAGGAGTGAAGCTGCTGTGTGCATGTTACTGTTGTAGCTGCTGGAGGTGGAGCTAGTTTACACTACTTTATATACAGTTAGCTAGTTTAGTCCACCGGTTCCCAACCTAGGGGTCGGGGCCCCTCCAAAGGGTCAGCAGATAAATCTGAGGGGTCGTGAGATGATTAATGGGAGAGGAAAGAAGTTTAGACATGTGAAATGTGACCCCGACTACACACTGCTTTTTGTAAGACGTCAAAAGACAAAAAGGTTGGAAACCACTGGTTTCATCTTTAACAATGTGTTGTATTTTAAAAGCTTGTTATATTATCCATTGTGTCAAATCTGCATCTGAAAAGTAACTAAAGCTGTCAAATAAATGTAGCTGAGTAGAAAGTACAATATTTCCCTCTGAAATGTAGAAAGTAGCATCACGTGGAAATACTTGAGTACCTCAAAACTGCATTTAAATATAGTGCTTGAGTAAATGCATTGTGGGTAATGCAGGTGTCAGGTTTTGACAAAGAAGAATGCGTGGAATAAATTTTCCTTTTTTACCCTCCTACCAGGCACCTCATCGTATCCATAAATAATAATGTAAGAAGGTTATTGTACTTTTGATTCCAGTTATAATCCTTGTCTCATTGGCAAATCTTTACATTTTACAACCAAAAAGTCAGAATGAGTATAAATGATTCTGAACATAATGCCACTGAAGCTGAAGTGTATGACTGGTTTGACAGTGTTGTTTAACAGGTTATAAACTGTCTGTCATGAGTCTGATGTGACAGGACTGAATTGTTAAATTTGTGGAGACTCTTTTGAAACATCTCCTGTCTCAGTTTGTTGTTGGAAGCTGCAGATTAACCGAAGCTGGTTTCACACTAGTGTTTGTTTTTAACTTAACTAACTTTGTTGGATATTAAATGCTCCTCAGTTGTAACCTCAGTGCACCTGTAGTAAGCTGCTGGACACTAATAGCAACATTCACCTGTTCTCTGTCAGCAGTATGACGATGGCGGAGGCAGCGGCGACCTCAGATCTGTTCTCAGAGCAGGAGCTCACCTGCTCCATCTGTCTGGACCTGTTCAGTGAACCTGTCTCCACCCCCTGTGGACACAACTTCTGCCAGGTAACATTCACACTCACAACACCGAAGCCCGGTTCACAAAGAGTCGGGTCCATGATAGTCTGTCCTGAAGGCTTCAGACAGAGCTGATACATTATTGAATTTATCATATATAATATTTTTGAGTTTATAAGCAGTTACTGATTTTAAGGTTCCTTGAAAGAAATTCTCAATTTAAATAGAACTTGCAGAAAATGTAGTTGAACATCTAACTATGAAAACATTTTTAAAAATTTAAATTGAAAGGCACTTATAACCTTAGTATTTCTAAAATCTTATCTATGAATCTATGGTTTTAATGTTTTAATATCAGATTATTAATGTTGTTGTTTTTATTATTGTTTCTGAACGTTACAGATTTAGTTGAACATGTCTTAAGATGCATCACGATTTTTGTTTATTCTCTTTCCACCTGAACATTCAGCATCTTTACAATGAAATAGTTTTGTAGTAGACTGTGAAGCCAGTGGGTAAAACATGTTTATTTTTAGGATAAATCAGCTGACACCATTGAATGAACCGTCCTCTTCTTCTCTTGTTTTGTTCCAGGCGTGTATTGGAGGTTACTGGGCGTCCAGCCCGGTCTGCACCTGTCCGCTGTGTAAGCGTCAGTTTGATGAGCGACCTCAGCTCAGCGTCAACAGAGTCTTCTCCCTCATCGCGGACAAATACAAAGTGGCCCGTTATGGCGCTGCCGGGTTACCCGTGCCGGTTGGGAATGGGATGCCGACGGGTGCCATGGTGACGGACAAAGACGGAGGCGGCACCAACCCGTTTCTGACGGGGGGGGCAGCGTCAGGTGAGGAGGTGGTGTGGTGTGATGTGTGTACAGGTGTCAAACAGCCAGCCGTCAGCTCCTGTCTCACCTGCACCGCCTCGTACTGCACTGAGCATGTGCGGCCGCATCACAGCACGCCCTTCTACGCCAAACACCCTCTGATGGACCCTCAGGAGGCCCTCAGGGGCCGCACCTGCGCCATACACCACCGCCTGCTGGAGGTGAGGGGAATTACATTATTATTATTATTATTATTATTATTATTATTATTATGGATCAATATTAGTCAGTTCATTTTAAAGAGGAAACAAATCTTTATCTATGATTAAAGTGAGAAAAATATAACTTAAAAAAACAAAAAGCACTGATGCTGTATTCAGTTCTCTTTATACATCCATGTAGCTAACATGTCAGAAATTATTGGTTCATTTAAATATTTTACATTGTTTATTATTTGTTTTATAATGTTTTTTCATTTATTTAATATTGAACAGTTCCATAGAAATGTCTGCAGTCAGTCAGCTATCAGTTTTGTTGGCATTTAAATGACGCCGATCACACTTTAACATGCTGAATACCTGCTGATGTGTTTACCTGTTTACCAGGTGTACTGTCGGACCTGTCAGCGCTGTATCTGCGCCATCTGTGTTCTGGAGGAACATCGAACTCACAAGACCGTCTCCGTCCAGACCGAGAGACAAGGCAAACAGGTACATCAACACATCCTGAAGTGTTTCCTCCTCGTATACAAACAATCCAGAAACCTCTACATCTCAACCAATAGTTCTGATCAACCAGAACCTCACTAAAGATCTGATTTGATTTGAAGAGCATATTCAAAGACTAATGAAAGAGTTGAATAAGTCAGATCAGGTCACTAATACATATCTTCATGCCGTTACACTTTAAAAATATCTTACTGTCTTCCAGTTGCCTCAGAATTAATTAAATCAGTACCTTGACTCCACAATGGAGCTCATAAAATTCATCTTTAACTTCCTCCTCGGACACATCGTGTAGTGTTTTCATAATCTAAATCATTAAATATTCATAATTTGACAGTAGTTCATGGTATTAATTTGTATTATCACCTTCTACACTTTGTTCTATTTAGTCAAGACTTAACTCCATAAGACTTAAGAATAACCAGAACTGATATAAACATGAACAGACCTGCTTTTAATAAGAACTTACAGCTTAAACCCTTAAGATAATTTTTCTCTACATAGACTAAAATTTGAAAAAAAAAAAAAAAATCCCATCACATTAGAAATTCTCCCTCTTTTTTACAATTTAAACATTTACACAGATATTTCCTCCCTCTGATTTAAAATTGTGACTACTACCGTGTCTGTCATTTTGCTTATTTGTTATGTTTTTATGTTGTTTGTATTTGTTTTTAAAAAAAAATTAAAAAATGAAATGTACAAACCAGACTTTGTCTCACCTGTGTGTTCAGAAACAAATAGCGAGGACGGAGCAGGAGATCCTGAACCGCATCAAGGAGAAAGAGATTCATGTGACGGAGCTGAAGAGGAAACTGGAGGCAGTCAAGGTTGGACATCTTGTTCTTTCTGAAAACATTATTGAGAGTGAACCTCAGTTCAGTTCTAGCTGGTCTTCTGTCGGTACATCTGGAGCTGGAGAGCCTTGCTGATGGACAAAGTAACAGCTGTCAGCAGAGGTGGAAGAAGTAAACAGATCCTTTACTGCAGTAAAAGTACCAATACAGCAATGTAAAAATACTCCATTACAAGTAAAAGTACATAAGTATTATGAGCTTGATGTAGTTAAAGTATTGCAGTAACTCATAGAACTCTGAAATGTGACCCAGACTACAAACTGCTTTTTGTAATACGTCAAGACATCAAGATACAGTGAGAAGCAGACTAATAACGAGAAAATCCCAGAATAACATTAAAAAGTTTTTGTTATAATGTGAAAAGTTTCTCATGAAAACAGAACTTTTTTAGTTCATGAGATGCTCTCATTACCTCAGTGTGCTACATAGCTTTAATTGTGCAATATTGTATGAATTAAAGTTATATTTTAGTAAAAATGGCGCCTCTTTTTTTGTCAGAACTACGCAGACGGGGAGCGAGGTGAAGTCGAACACCTGCTGGACGAGCTGTCGGGCTCTCTGGACAGGATCCGCTCTCAGGTAGTGGGCGGGATTGAGAACCAGTTGGACGCTGTGATGTCAAAGGGGGAGGGGCTAGTGAACCGTCTGGAGGTGGAGCTAAGCCAGTTGACGGAGAGGAGGGCCACGCTGGAGGTCCAGGCCATCAGTCAGGATCACATCGGCTTCCTGCAGGTAAGTGGAATATCTCTAAAACATACAGGAAGGGATGTACATCTACACAAAGTATGAGACACTAAAAGACATCTCAGACTGTTTCCACAACATCTTTAGTAGAGACGCCAATGAGAAACCTCCAATTAGAAAGCTTCACATTGTGTTGTATCACTAATAATAATAATAATAATCCTGATCAGAAACATACTGACATCTACTCGACACTTCTGTTATGAGCTGTCTTTATTGGAGGGTAAAGTTGTGTGTCATCAGCATAGAAATTATGATAGAAAGATAAGAATCTATCTATCTATCCATCTATCTAGTAAATTAAAGTAGTGTTTGATTGGGATCAGTTCACTTTTGTATTTTGGTTCAATTCAGCATTTGTGGATTTTATGGCTCTGCTGAGACTCATGGGTAATGTAGTCCACAGTCCAAACTGAGGTAACAAACATGACTTTGTGTCCTTTCTCCTCTGCAGAGTTTCGAGGAGGCCACAGCTCCTCTGGCTGAAGATCAGCAGGATGACGTGGATGAGGACTCAAATTTTTCGCTCCACTTCCACCTGGGGGACGTGAAGAGCACTCTGACCGAGGTGAAGGAGAAGATGGACGACATCAGGATGGGAGAGGTCCGCTCCAGAGGCTCCAGAAGCTCCTGTGAGTTACACTCTGACAGTGTTTAAGACTGATAAATATGGGTCATGAGGTTTTGGATCCCCTGATGACCTCCTCTGTTTCCTGTTCTAGTTTCGTCTGGTGAGGTGATGCTGGCTGCTGAGAGCATGCTCAGTCTGAGAGCCAGCAACGCCAATTTGAGGAAGAGCCATTGGTCTCTGAGAGGTGAGAGACACCCAAACATAAGCCAAATACATGTGTAAAGAGTTTAATTCAGTGTGGCTGCAGCATTGATGTGGTTTCCTGTCCCCCTTTCAGATCTGAAGAAACACAAACCAGTCTCAGGTACATTTGTGTCTTTTTAAACTGTCAGCAAACTGTAAACTAGCTAACTGTATATAAAGTAGTGTAAACTAGCTCCACCTCCAGCAGCTACAACAGTAACATGCACACAGCAGCTTCACTCCTGAATCCTGCAGCTTGTTTCCACTCAGATCCAGCTCTCTCAGATGGGAGGGGTTGGACTTCAGAGCTGAGGCCAGAGAAACACAGCTGATCTCTGACAAACTGCAGTCACCAAATGTCAATAAAGAATAAATTATGCAGATAAAATGTAATTTATAGTCCAACTATGTCCAACTATGAGCTTTTCCCTAAAATGAGCAGAGTGACTTTGTCATTGTGTTATTGTGGATCATCATAATGTCAGCCTTCTACTGTCAAATCTGTAATTGGAGGATCAAAGTGAAATCAGACATCTTGGACTAGAACTTTGTATCAGAACTTTGTTTTTTCTTCTTTCCTCTCCCATTAATCATCTCACGACCCCTCAGATTTATCTGCTGACCCTTTGGAGGGGCCCCAACCCCTAGGTTGGGAACCAGTGGACTAAACTAGCTAACTGTATATAAAGTAGTGTAAACTAGCTCCACCTCCAGCAGCTACAACAGTAACATGCTGCTCTAACACTGATGCTTCAGTATTAATAATCTAATGATGTCATATATAATAATATATCAGTCAGAGGGACCAAACCACTACTTTTACAGTAAAGGATCTCAGTACTTTTTCCACCTCTGACTGTAAATTCTCTGATTCATGGCGTCATTATGTTTGTCACAGTAAAATCTGTTTGTTCTGTTTCAGGACACAAGAAAGCTCGAGTCTACATGGGTGAATAACCACAATATTTATTATTTATTATATTTTTATTCAAATTATTTCAGTATTTATTATTTTAAACATGTTCTTCTCTACATTTTGTTTTAACCTGGCTGACATCATCAAGCTAAATTTGATGACATTAGCATGCCAATGTTCTATTTTTGGCCTTCCTCTTCTTACTATTGTTATTGTTATACAGTGTAAACCAATGGGGAGGCAATCTCTGGACATGAACTTTGTGAGCACCTAATGGTTCCCTCACACTCCTCATTTAAATATATGTTCCATTCAACGCTGCTTGCAGCTTCGATCTTTATTTGTCCTTGTTGTTTCCAGAGGACGTGACTTTGAACCCGGTGACGGCGTATCCGTTCCTGATCCTCTCTGAGGACAGGAAGCAGGTGAAGCGAGGAGAGAAGCTGCAGTTCTACAGAAACAGTCAGCATCGATTCGACGTCTGGTCCTGCATCATCGCCAAGGAGGGATTCACCACCGGACGCCACTACTGGGAGGTCAGACACCACACAGCCAAACCAGAGGAAAGTGTAAAATATATGTTTTTTGCTTGACGCCAGCGGCTTGTTTCTGTCCACCTGTGCAGGTGTCTGTCGGGGAGAATAAAGACTGGAAGCTGGGTGTGGTCCGGGAATCGGCTCAGAAGAAAGGTCTGTTCGACATGAGTCCCTCTAACGGATACTACGCCATCTGGTGGAGTGGCAGCCAGCTGCGAGCGCTCACCGCTCCGCCGCTCACCAAGGTCCTCTCACACTCTATTACATTGTTATTTGTAATTTTATCACCTTAAGTTGACTTCTTTATCAGCTTTTTAAAATGTAGATAATATGACTCTATGGATTCTTTATGGATGCTCACTTCATAAGTCATTGTTAGATAGATATTTTGTTGTTTTATTGATAAATGTTGACTTAATAGTTGATATTTTGGTTTTAACTTGAATTAAAATGTCATCATTTTAAATTTAAAGTTAATTATTTATATACTTTTAAACGTTTTAAGTATTAATTATATATTTCTTTCATAGTTGTAAATAAAAACTAAATAGGGAAGTAAAAAGTCATGATTTTGATGTAAAAATTGTGTTTTATTTTGTATCTTTTCATAATTCTGAACTAAAAGGAAATGATTGACTTCTACAGTGAAGTTTTGACTTGAAGGTCCAGTGTTTAGGATTTAGTGGCATCTGGTGGTGAAGTTTCAGATTGCAGCCAGCTGAATTTATCAAAATCTCATTTCTGAATGAAAAAGTCATGATTTTCCAAATTATACTTTACTTACAACATCTTTATACTTTTTACTTTCATATGTATTTTATTGGTAATTTATGACTTCTCTTATTTTTGACCTAAAAATTCAAATTGAGTTTGTGTATAATATTTTTTAATTTAAATTATAATAAAAATAAAAAAAAAATAAAAATAAAAATTTTTGACAGTCATACTTTAGAATTAAAAAGTAATAATTATTACTTTGTCCCATTATTGTAAAATACAATTTCATAATTTCTAATTAAGTAATAATTTTGATGTAAAAATGACATGTATGATGTAGTATCTTACAGTATTTTAAATGAAAGGAAATCATTTTGTCTCAAATTAAAATCATATTTTTTATTTGAATTAATAATTACTTTGTCTGATATTTAAAAAATAACATTCATGAAAAAAGTTGTAATTTTGACATAAAATTTATATGTATCACTTTATATCTTATAATTTTGAATTAAAAGGAACAAATCAATTTCTAAAGTAAATTTGAAAGGTACTTCTTTCATAAGTTTGACTCTAATTTTTTTTCCAGGCAGAAATGATCTTTCATAATTGATTAAATAGAACTGAACCTGTTTTTATTGGACTGTTTTCCTGCAAACTTCACTGATGTAAACAAACCTTAAACAGCATCAGAAAACCTGGCTGCACCTGTTTACGCTTGTGTGAACCATGTTTGTCTGTGTGTGTCTTCCGTACAGGTGAAGCATCCTCCGAAGCTGCGTCACGTGGGCGTCTTCCTGGACATGGACGAGGGTCAGGTGTCGTTTTATAACGTGAAGTCGGGCTCGGAGATCTACAGCTTCACCGGATCCTCCGAGTTCACCGAGAAGATGTTCCCTCTGCTGGGCACCGGCGACAAAGAGGTGCCGCTGGTCCTCGTGACCTCACAGCATCACCTGGCCTGAGGGGGCGGGGCAAAGACTGAGGGCTCACCTGAGGGAAGAGGGGAAGCACTGTCAGAGGACGGTTATGATCTGTGGAAATATACAGCTGTCACCGTAACAAAACAATGTCCTCTGTTTGTTGATACACAGTGAAAAAAATCATCTTTAACAAAATGAATTTCACGTTAAAACAAGATATTTTTCATGTGATATCAACACATCCTGTTATAACGAGAAGCGTCTTCTTTTAATGACTTTTGTGGATTTTTTTGTGACAAAATAAATTGATATGGTGTTATAACATGAAAAGTTTCTTGTCAAAACATTTGTAAATATGATCATGAAAAAAATATAAATAACATGAAAAATATCAACTTATAACATGAGAAGCATTTTGTTTAAAAAATATATTTTTCTGTTATTACAAGAAACTTTTAATGATTGAAACCTTTTATACGAAAAAAGTGAGAAAACTAGAAGTTTCATACATTATTCATATATTATCATTACATAATAAATTACAAAACTGTCATCAAAAATAAAGAAGCAACAACAAAAAGGAGCAGATGATAACAAGAATAAAGATATTAATTAAAAAAAAACATACTTTTTTTCTGTGGTTGTGGATGTGATACACTGCAGGTGTGTTCTGGTAAATGTTATTTACCAGTAATGTTGGTTTTTTTTTTTCTTTTTTGGAGGCAACAACCAACATGGCTGAATGTGATCAACCTGTCAGTCAAGCAAATGTGCATCTAAACTGTCTCTGTATTTTTATAGAGAGGGTTTTGTATGGAAGCCCATTACTGCCAGGAAAAAAAATGAGATGTTAGGAAGGATGAAAAGAAATAAAGTATTTAAAAGATAAAGATATTACTTCAAAGTGAAGGTTTATAAGTAAAAATCGTTGGAGAATCAATTTAGACATTAAGTAAAACAATCAGATAGTATGATGTACTTTTGATGGTTTTGCCTTAAAATATCAATTTTTCTCAAAGCCCAAATTACGGCTTTCTATGTAAAAATTATGGGACGACTCAGATTTGAGATATTAAGTGAAATGTATGACCTGAGTCAATATTTTGACATATCTCATAAAATAAAGTCAAAATCATGACAGAGCAATAAATACAATGAGATGGTTTAACATTCTGTCTCATTGTTTTGACTTAATATACAAAATTTATCTTAAAGCTGAAATTCTCACTTTTTAAGTCCAAACTTTGAGATAGTAAAACAAAATCATGACATCATAATTAAAAAATGTGCACTTCCTAAATCACAAACATGGATCTGCAAATATGGTCTCATAACTATGGTTTAAAAAGTTGTTGTTTTTTTCTTCTTCTTTTGGCACAAATAGGCTTCCATACATGGATGAGGATATTTGATGGTTAAAACAAAAGAAAGACTCGTCTGCACACCTGAAGTTGAACTGTAGGATAATAAATATTGAAAATGAACTCCAGCTGATTGTCAGCTTCTTCTTTTCTGCTCGTTCTGGATCCAGATGTTGTTTGGCTGTATGAACACCTGCTTTAAAGGAGATTCCCAGTGTTCCCAGTGTTCCCAGTGTGTCTATAAACCAGCAGTCAGGTGTCCATATGAGCAGTGAAAGAGGTTTTCCTGGCTGTGATCATTCCTCCTGTTCATACTGGATATTAAAAGATCTCCTTCAAATGTGCTTTCAGTGGAAGTGATGAGTTAGTTTGTAAAATTTGTCAAGTTTTGTTCAAGAGACACTTGAATGATTGTGAACTTGTCGTTTGACATTTAAAGAAACTGTAACTTTAATTATTATTTTTTATTATTTAACGACTGACTCTTAATTTTTTTTTACCTTTTTTTTAAATAATGGTCAATTTTTCATTAATTGCTTTGATGCTTTTTATGATCAGATATGGACATATTTGATTTGCTGTGAATATTCTTTATTTGTTATTTGTTTTAATCATTAGACGATTCATCGCTGCAATCTGAATTAAAAAAAGCTTCTATATGGAGGACAGTACAATCAATTGATAAAGGCATGGATCATTAGCTGCTGTCACGTTCTCGTTAAAGGATTAACTCTGTTTAGATTAAACAAAGGAGGTAGTGAGATCTTTCTTATTGATCAGCTAAACTAACTCTCCTGCTTTCAGAAAGTGAACAATTATATTTGCTATAATGTCAAACTGTTCCTTTAAGAGTTTAGATATTTTACATAAAGATCTGCAGCATGAGAAAAAACATAAGATGAAAATAACAATAACTAATATAACTAATAACTAATCCTGTTGAGTTTAAATCAAGTTTGAAAAGTGAGTCTGTGAGTTCAGGTTGCTGTAAGTCATGTGACTTCTTGTAAAGCAGCAGCTGTAGAATCTGGCACAGGTTCAGATGTTTTAATCTGTAAAACTTCAACACCAGAGCTGATGTGTTACTCCATATCTTGTACCTACGTGTATTTATTGGTATGTATTGTCCTTGTACACTGTCATTATGCTGTAAACTGGGAATGCACACTGCATGAACACTGACATCATGACGGAGACACAAAGTCATTTTCTCATAAGAAGGAACTTATTATTGTCAGAACCTGCTGCTTCTAAAAATCTGCACACACTGTTTAAGTAAAATTCAGTAACTTTATATTCATGTAGGATAATAAACATGTAAATGTCAGTTAGATGGTATTCTGCATGAGGAATAAAGAAAAAGAAAAGGTTATAATAACCTGTATTTATATCATTCTGCAGTTTCTTCATCTCCAACTGCAACTTAATGTTTAACTTTCATTGAGGTTTGTAAACCGACGTCCTGTGAAAGAGAAAATGTGTCAGAGTACGAACATGTTGGTAAATAACACCATAGTTATAAACATACATCTGATGTTATCTAATCTACTGATAATATGAATAATAATGATGAATGCTCATTTATTAATAAATGAAGATAAAACCATGAACAAATGCTGCTCTTCACTTTCCATATGTCGACTCATCAAACCATCAAACTTTAGTGGGTTCGGGCTGATGTCATCCTCCATCAGTCATCAACCTTTTTGGGATCACATTAGTTTCTCTTTTGACATCATGTGACTCTGAAGCAGCCAATAAGAGAGGAGAGGAGTGGACGTCAGCAGACTTAAATACTCTGAACAGAAAGAAGACATCAGGATCAGAGAAGAAATCTGCTCTACAAACTGAACGTCAGGTAAGATTCACTGAGAGGATTTCTATCACTTTCTATTTATTTAAAATGATGAATCACAAACTAACAATCACCTCTGGGATGAAATTTCAGAGATAGAAATAAAACACAGAAGACATTTTAATTTTTATTTGATTTATTAATTTGTAATTTGGTGAGAAGACCTTTGATTTAGTTTGTGGGGGAAGATGTTCGGCTCTGTGAAGCCCTGTGACGTCCCAGAAGACCCCAAATATATAAACTACATGTGTTTTCTATATTAATGCTGTGTAGTAATACTACACTTCAGCTAGTGGTAAAGTGTTTGCTTTTTTACTACAGAGAGCACTGAGCTGTACTGATAAACTGTATTATTGATGTGAGTAGATTAAAAAAATATGCAGATTAAAAATAACTAAAATAAAAACGCCTGTGATACAAAACTCAGGGCTAAAAGTCTGTTAGACACTTGCTGCTCGTTAGGTTTGTTAATGTGAGACTCATTAACATTTTTATAAACTCAGATCCTCTCTTGACCCAGAGAGTCAGTTTATAGAGATTCTGGTGATAAAATAAGCCTGAAACTACAAAAGTGAGGCGGCTTTGATGGACTCAACTTAACTACTGAAGGAGAATTTAACTTCTGTGTTTATGGTAAAATCCTGGACAGAACTTTGACATAATTCTACACTTTCTCTGTGTCTTTATCTGCTCACAAGTTTACAGCAGCACTAAAGTCTTATCAACAGTCTTCTTTACATACCACGCCCAAAAATACGATCTTATCTCATTTTAAAGATCGAAAGACTGATGAAAGTTGCACCTTTAAGTTCTCCTTCACTCTCAGTGTGCGTCTGGAGGTCTGAGCCTTGATCAGTCCAGGAGCTCACAGCTCACAGACAAACGCTGCTCCCGTCTGCACATCACCTTTATTAGTACATCTGTGTTATACTCGTGTTGAGGAGAGCGACGAAGACCACATGAATGTTGGAGCCCCGGTCGGCATAGTAGCATTTTCTAATCTGGCGTCTCTATCAGCAGTAGGGGAGACCAGGGACAGTTGTAACACGGGATAGATAGATAGATAGATAGATAGATAGATAGATAGATAGATAGATAGATAGATAGATAGATAGATAGATAGATAGATAGATAGATAGATAGATAGTAAATTAAATGTAAAATGTTATAAAATGACATGCTGATTTGCATTATGGGTTGAGCCCTAATCTGTATAATAAAGCGTTACACGTCACTGCTAAACAGTAATGATATTTTATGATGTGACAGCGCTGTGGTTCAGGTCTGGTTAACTTTAAAGATGATGGTTTGGGTTAAAATGATCACTTTGTTAAAGTGTTAAAAGAAGTTACTACTTCCTTAAAGTTAGGCCACCCTCATCGTCATAACGAATAAAAAAAAAGATCAATATTGTTTATTATTATTAATAATAATAATAATAATAATAATAATAATAGAGTATAATGGAGTAAACATTGTTGACATTTATGCTTCCAGATTGAAAGCAAACTTTATCATATGTGTTTTTGTGTTCTGCGTCATTTTTTATGTTTTTCAGGCCTTGTGACCTTCTTGCATCATCATGTCAGCAGAAGATCAGCTGTACGAGCTCATCATCTCCTGGTTGGATCAGCGAGATGATTTTAGTCATAACCTGAGAGAATTAGCAAATGAACTTGAGTCTGTTAATAAGAAATGCAACGCTGGCCGTGCCGTGGGAAACACTGTTACAGTAGCGGGTGGGCTGGCGATGATAGGAGCAGGTGTTGCCACCTTTTTTAGTGCAGGAGTAGCAGCTCCCCTCCTTGGAGTTGCAGGAGCATATACGGCAGCAGGGTCAACTGTGACTTTAACATCAAAACTTATTGAGTGGTGGTTAGAAAAAGGCACAGTGAAAAAAGCAGAGCAGATTTCTAAGGACAATAAAAGGCTTGGAGAGAGGATCCAAAGACGAATCAATGAGCAGATAGGAGATATCATGGGCAGCTCAGACCTATCTGCGACAGATAATGATGTCATAGAGTGCATCCTTCGGGCCATTGCTAAACGAAATAGAATACCATGGTTAGAGGTTGTAGGGGTAGTGAAACAGTTGGCACCTTACATCAAAGACCTGATGGAAAGCATGGGTTTGATACAAGGAGGTCAGGGCGGCTTCAACCTGGAAACTTTTATCAGGGATCAGCTTGCAGGGTGCGCCAGAGAGGCAACTATAGACGCCCTGATGATAGCTGGTAAAGGAGCAGTGCGGGTAAGTTAACAAAGACAGCAACAACAGAAGTTTTGTAACTGATCATTCAGTAAGAATATAAACTGTTACCCTGTTGAAACTGGATTAGAGGAACCAGCTTCACATCTTGATATTGGGCTGAAAAAAGCACCACCTCAACACCTCAGATGATTTTTAGCATGAAGTCAAACTGTCAATGATTTTTTAGAAAACTGTTGTTATTTTTTCCAGGTTGGGGGAGGAATTTTCACTGTGGCACTGACACTCCCGGCTACCATCGACAACTACAAGAGGGCCATAAAAAATAACAACGTGACTGGACCGAGTGCAGAACTGAGGAAAGCAGCTGATGAGCTAAAGAGGTCGACTCAAAATTTCAGAGCAGCACTGGATGAAATTGAGTAAGTCTTCTCCCTTCTGACGTTGGAAAATATACAGATTGTTATGATCATGACTTGAAGGACTCATATTCTGCACATTCTTGACTTTACTGCCTGTTAGAGACAGAGGCTGAACTATACCTCCTTTAAGGTGTTCATTACTGTGTACACACTAATATTCATAGTACAGTATATTGTTTTTTGTAGAAATCAATGTATTAGGGATGCAAATTTTAAGCCAAATTTTAAGCAATGTCCTTTATTGATATTTAATGATATTCCCTTAAATTTTTTGGATTTTTGGGACATTCATCTGACATATTCTCTTAGAAAGTTTCAGTGTTAACAACCAGCTGTCAGCAGACAGAGAAACATGATCATCAACATGTTTCTTTTGTCTGTTACTAAAGACTAATTTCTCTTAATTTGTTTGATTCTTGCAGGAAGAAGATGAGAGAGATGCGGCGCTCAAGATGGTGGTTTCAATCCTCATAACATGGTCCTGATTTATTTTCTTTTTTTTGGAACATTGCTGTTTTCAACAATAATGTGGAAGGTGTAATGTCAACAGAAAGGACCTGAAGAAGAGAACAGTAAAGGGAGAAAACATGTTTAAAGAAAAGAAAACAGAGATAGATGTGTTATTATATACATATATGCCTGTATATATGTGTAAGTATAAACTATGAAATGAAATAAAATAAAATAAAATAAAGCACACAGTGAAACCTGCTGCTGTTAATGACTCACTGACAGCTTTCACCACTCTGTCCTGCTTCAGTTACTGGTTGTAATGTGGCGCCTCCAGCTGGTTAAATGTGTAACTGCTGAGTAAAAACAGAACGAATAAATAAAAAGCACAAATTCACTAGAGGAATACAGTTAACTGAGCATTTTTAAACATATTACAGGTCAGACAACATCCTCCATCTTGAACAAGGACTCTGTTTGAATAGTTTTAGTTTCTATTGAGCTCATCTGTTGTAAAGTTATGTTTCATCAAACTGAGGAAAAGGTCATATTATTCCATCATGTCTTTTATAATCCATTGATTGTTCAGTGTAGAGCTTCTTATTTATGTATTTATTGGGACCATGTTCAGTGTTTAACATAAATGTTAACAGTTGATGCAACAGATTTAATTTATAGCTAATTTTCATCTGCAGGTCACAATTAAAACATGTAACACATAACAGCACAATAACAAACAATACAAAACAACACACAGGACACATTATACAAAATATAAAGCTACACACAACACATCACACACACACACACACACAATGTCAACTAGAAATAAATAATGTAAACTTGTCAAAGTAAAAGCATTATTTGTTCATAAGAACAGAATTTAGATTCAGAAAAAAACGTGAAAATTCTGTTAATCTTTTATTTTGCTTTTTCTTGCATAAATGTTGGATAATTTCAATTCTCCATGCCTCTAAAAATATTTAAAATATAACAACAGAAGAAGAGAAAATACATGTTTGGTTGAACCAACAACTGTTTTATAATCCAATAAACTCTGGAAACATTTAGAAAGTTGAGCCTTCAGCTTGTCAAAGGTTTAACTAAATCAATACACACTGACACAATATTTAATATAGTAATATCAATGTCAAATGTATGAGATACAACAGTTGTGCTTAGAAGTTTACGAACCCTGGCAGAATCTGTAACATGTGAACTGTTCATAATGTTTTTAGTTGTGACCATAAAGTTAAATTTTGGTCTCATCACTCCAGATAACTTTGTTCCAGGAGTTTTGAGGTTTGTGTCGTTGTTGTTTGGCAGATTCTCAGCAGGATGTTTTCTGGCAACTTGACCACGCAGCCCATTTTTGTTCAAGTTCCTCTTTATTGTTCATCTTGAAACAGCGACATGAAACTTTCAGCTGAAGTTCTATGTGGGTTTTTCTTTGCAACCTCAACATTTTTTCTGGCAATTGTCTCTGAAATCTTTGTTGGTCTACCTGACTGTGACTGTGGCATCAACAGAACTCTTCATTTTCCACTTCTTTATCAGAGCTTCAACACTACTGACTGGCATTTTAAAATCTTTGGATATCTTTTTATTTCCTTTTCCTGGTTTATAAAGTTGAACTCTCTTTTCTTTTGCTTTCCACGTGGTTCAGTACTCAGTTAAGTCAGAGCAGCTCAAGCTGAACTATGCAGAAACTCACTAACTATTTATACACAGACACTAATTAAAACCAAGTCGTCAACAAGTCACAGGTGTGAAAACACCTTTCATAGCCATTTAAACCTGTGTGTCAACTTGTGTGCATATTATCTGGTCAAACATTCAAGGGTATGTAACCTTTTGATCATGGCCATTTTGGTTATTTCAGTTAATATTATGATTTAAAAAGGGCAAATACAATTATGTGAAAATAAATGGCTTCATTTGACCGCCATCCCTAAAAAAAACTAAAGTTTTCAGCATCTTCAGTCATCAAAATGGCCAATATTTCACAAATTCTACCTGGGTATATAAACTCATGAGCACAACTGTATACAGAGCAGCGTTATGTAATATAAAGGTCACTGAAATAATGTAATCAGATATATTTAGTAAAAATGGGGATTATTAGCAGGATTATTATCTCAGAGGGGCTCAGATATCCAGTGGGAGTCTTCTTCCCCTACTTAAACATACATATACCATACTGGCTGTTTCATCAGAGGCTTATAGGATGTGATGCACATCATGTGTTGTGCACTTTACTGTAGGTTTATAAGCTTCTGACTAAATTTGCTTGATGAAAACCAACTTTTTCTTTAAAATACATGAGCAGAAAACACATTTTGATGCTAAAAACCTTGGTTTCTTCTTCTTCTTTAATGTCACATTGTTCTGTTGTCTTACAGAAAGTAAAAGTCTTGATTCAAGTATTTTTGTTAATCAGTGTTGTTTTAAACTTGTGTTGTGTTGAATGTTGAGCATGTTGAACATGAATGTTGTGGTGACTAATTGATGAGGACATAGCAATGTTGAAGTATACATGTAAAAACTGAACACATCTGATTGGATTATAAATGGATTTTTTATCTACATTTTTATCTACAACTATTCGCAGCAGTTTGTCAGAGATCAGCTGTGCTTCTCTGGCCTCAGCTCTGAAGTCCAACCCCTCCCATCTGAGAGAGCTGGATCTGAGTGGAAACAAGCTGCAGGATTCAGGAGTGAAGCTGCTGTGTGATTTTCTGGAGAGTCCACAATGTAGACTGGACACTCAAAATTTAGATTACATAAAGTCATGTGACATTCTCCAGATCTTTTCACCTTATAAACGCTTGCAGCCCTTTTTTTATCATTACATTTTTACTATTCTAATAAATCATTCTAGTTTCGTCACTTATTTTATCCAGTTTTCACTTCATTACAAAGGTAAACTTCTGATTTTATTACTTACACACAGTCGTCCAGCAGACAGTTAACGAGGCAATGCGAGGACGACTAATGTGAATATAAAAGTTTTATTATGTTTAAATCTCAGATAAAGTTTGGTGTGTTTTGTGGTAAATGGACGTCACAATAAATTATAATCATTCAAGTTCATATTTTATTTAACATAAATCATATTGCAGTCAATGTGAACAGCTGGGGTTTCAATATACACAATAGAATCGTAACATTTAAGCCCCTCCCCTCTGTGACCCCGCCCACAATGACCCTCCCACCCCCCCAAATGAAAACAAAAAGACCCTCCCCCTTTTCCTGTTAAACCCGCCCCCTAATTCCTTTAAACAAACACGCTGACCCCTCCCCCCACATCTGCCCCGCCCACCTGGCACAACGCCCCGCCCCTCTGACAAGAGTGTGTTTTTTACGTTTGCGTTTGTGTGTTTGTGATTTAGCAGCAAACTCCAAACTGTTCGCCGTGTTCTTGTTGCTAAAATGACAAGATTAGCGAACAAAAACCAGCAAAAACAAAAAAGGAAATTCCCGCTCAACCTCGTTCAGCTGTCACACCTGAGCAGCGTCATGTGACCTCCTGCAGACAGTTTGAACTTACTTTCAGAGTCGTTGTATTTTGAGGAAAACTCGGTGTTGACATTTTGCTTTGAGTAACTCTAGCTGTGGAGTAAAAGAAGGCTGAAAACTCTTGTCGACGTCTTGCTTTGGGATATTTTTTTAAGGCGCGTCTGCTCCCATCGTCACTCACAAGCTCCTCCTACTGTGACTTACAGGCCCCTCCCATTATAACAAGCCCCTCCCCCATCAACTCACAAGCTCCTCCCTCCTACAGAGGCTGAAAATACTGCTTTCTTTGAGGAACTTTTTAAGGCGGTTCTGTTTCTATTGAGTCTAACAAGCCCCTTCCTCATTCTGACAGGCCCCTCCCACAAGTGTGGAGGTTGTTATGGCAACAGCTATGGAGTCACCGCAGGTTTTATGCTACAATTTATTTATTTTTTTAGCAAACAACCGCCAAGGGCAGTGACTTTCAGATGTCTTGCCGTTGCTATGAGGTTGCCGGGGCAACCAGCACGAAGCCATTGTGAGGTTGCCGGGGCAACCAGCTCTATAACCAAAGATGCTCTGCACAAAAGTCCTGAGCGGACGGATCGAACGTGGTTTGTGAGTTTGGAGTTTGCTGCCGGCTGGCGTGTTCGTAACAAACAAACAGTGGTGAGCGGGAGGGGGCGTGTCCTTCTGACCACCTGACCGCCGGCAGGTGTCTTTGCCACACACGCTAAAAAAAATAAAAACAAAAAAAAAAATCAAACAAAAAAAAAAAATCATGTAGGTATCATCATCATCATCATCATCATCATCATCATCACCATCATCATCATCATCATCAGCGTTGTGGCGTTCACCAAATAATCGACTCATCAGAGCAACATTCACTGATCACCCACACCTCCTCCCTCCCCCTCCTCCCCCCTGTCCTCCATCTTCACCCTCGGCCACCGCTCGCCGTTGGCCATGTTTTCGAGTCCAGTCAGGTGTGTGTTGGCGTCCCCCGGTGGCGTGTAAACGGTAGAATTCTGTGTCTTGGAAGTAAAACAGAGAAATATGGGGGAGGAGGAGGGGGGGAGAAAAGGGAGGAAGAGGGGAGAGGAGGGGGAGGGGAGGGGAGTTTCTTTGTCTTCTTCTTTTGTTTTAAAACAGAAAAGCGTCTTCTGGCGTGCTGCTTTCTGTCGCTGCTTCTGCCAACGAGCAGGACTGAGGAGTAACGGGGGAGTGGGGTAGGGGAGGGGGAGGGTGAGGAGGAAAGGAGGAGGAGGAGGTGAGGAGTGAGGGAGCTGGAGGATCATGGGACGCCGGAGTTATTTAAGACACCTCTCGAAGTAGGTGGCGCCCACATAGCCGCCTCGCAGAGAGCGATGGACGTTCTGCTCAAAGAGCCGCCGGTTCGTCTGCAAAACCTCCGCTGCCTCCTTGTTCAAAGGATCCTCGGGGTTCGGCTCCTGCAGGGGGGAGGAGGGGGAGGAGGGGGGAGGGAGAGTATTCACATTAATGTTTTACTTATAGATTAACGGATCGATGAACTGTAGGGCAACATTATGATTCAGAAACGCTTCATATAAGAGCCGTCTGACACTGTTAGCCGAGCTGCTGCTAACGTTTGCCCAGTTTATTTCTCTGATAACTTAAGATCCAGACGTCCAATGACTAAAATCCTTCTTGCGGCTAAAAGATCAAGTTAAAAACCAGCTAAATTTATCATGAAAATTTTCTGGTAAAGACATTGGAAGACCTCAGGAAACTGTGATGAACGTTGTTCACCATCTTATGAACTAAAGTTAGTTGCAGCACTGTGTAAGTCTGCAGATTAGTTCAAATCCAGCTTCTAACGAACATCGTTCCCCATGAGGCCTGGAGGTTTTCAGGCTACACGTCAAAGCTCGACAGAGGAGACGATTCCATGATGGCGGCGGTGAGTTCAGACACGTCTGTAACAGAGCTCAGATTACAGCTGCAAACAGCAGCAACGACGATGCGGGAGGAAGCCGAGAGGAGATTAAACTTTGTTTAAAGTCAATATATTCAGTTTGTTTTTCTGTTTATTTCCTGCTCTGATGTTCAACATGGTCAAAGTAAGTAGAAATGCAGCCTGCAAGTCAAAAGTCAGGGATTCAACCAGCTGTGAACACTTTGTTTGTGACGGTAGATGACAGCAGACGCTACGAACTGAAATGAAACGAGTTCACATAAATTAGGTAAATAACATAAATGAACAGTATCTACTGCGTTTTGCTGTCAATCATGGTGGCGCTGAGCGGAGCAGAGGAGAGACATCTAAACTTGTTACGCTACTGTGCAAGTAAAAAGCCAATAAGAGCCGACCCAACGGCCAAACCGGCTCCAGATGTGTTCAGGGACGCGGGTGTTAAGGGATGCGGGTGTTCAGGGATGCGGGTGTTCAGGGATGCGGGTGTTCAGGGATGCGGGTGTTCAGGGGTGCGGGTGTTCAGGGATGCGGGTGTTCAGGGATGCGGGTGTTCAGGGATGCGGGTGTTCAGGGGTGCAGGTGTTCAGGGGTGCAGGTGTTCAGGGATGGCAGTCATCAGTTTGGTTTGGTTTTTTAGAGGATGTGACGTTCGGCTGTTTGAGCTGGAGAGCGACGGGATCTCAGCGTGAACGAAGGGGGGACATATAAACTGTCAAAATGCTCAAAGTGTTTCTTTAACCAGACTGAACACCAACACGTCTGTTTCTTCTACTTATTATTGATTAATGATCTTCAGTACATTACTTATTATATTCACTGAAGCAGATTGAACATGTGTGTTAAACTCACTAGAAATAGATACTGTAGACCGTAGATGATGGAGTTTATTGTCAGCACCGGCTTCCAGTCCTCTCTGTGGACGACAGGAAACACGTTAGAAACACAGAGACTCACCTGCTGCACATTTACACACAAACACATTTTACTTCAATATACAAATATAACTACAACTAATCAATTTATCGAGAGAATAATTGACTGAATGTAAACTGAAGTGTGTGGAGACCTTAAGATATTTAGGCAGACGTTTCCCTCCAGATCGATGTTGGGGTGGTACACCATCGTCTCACACTTTACCTTCGGGGGGTCGTGGGGGTAACCCTGTCCTACCTGTGTGTTAAAAAAAAAAAAATTCCTAATTTTCATCAAGTGTATTTTTATAAAGTAAAGATATTGAAGCCACATGAGCTGATCAGAGAGTGATTGACAAATCAGTAAATACTTTTTTATTTTTCTACTTTATCACTGAACTGTCACCCTCACTGCATGTTTCCCCTCAGAGGTCATCACTACTGATTACACAGAGAAGACCTAGAATTACTGTCAGATACATGATGATAACACCAAACTACATACAGAGTTTGGATATAATGTGCTGTTTGTATATAATGTGCTGTTTGTATATAATGTGCTGTATGTATATAATGTGCTGTTTGTATATAATGTGCTGTATGTATATAATGTGCTGTTTGTATATAGACCTTTCTTCCTCCTTCTCTCTCTCAGTTGGAGGATTTTAGACTCTTCTGGTCAAATATCTTCATAAATCTCACGACTTTGGTCAAATCTGACATTTGAATCATGTTTTTGTAGGAAATGTCGTTGTGAATCCATTGATGCAGGTTTAAAGTGGTCAGACTGATAGTTTAGACGTCAGCAGCTTCAGATTTCCTCCCCACTGGTTTACATTGTAAGGGTGATGTGATGCTGCAACTTTCAGGGCTTATAAAAGCCAAACCGTTCAAGTTATTGCAAAGTTTTTAACAACTTCTGTTCAGCACAGTACTGAAAACAATAGGGTTGTTGCTCCTAGATGAGGACCCTATTGTTTTTTTTAAAACTTTATTTCTATTTTGTTTAGACAGCAAACAAAAACAAGAACATGTACTTATGTACGAAGGTACAGGGGGGCAAGAACACTACTTTGTCTTTACTGATTAAATCATTTGGTATAAATCCAAGATATATATATATATATATATATATATATATATATATATATATATATATATATATATATATATATATATATATATATATATATATATAGTGGTTTAAGAGGAATATTGTAACCAAGAATTTCCCCCATAATTCTCAGTCCCCCGTCCCAAAATGCCTGTATTTTCTTACAGGACCAGAATATATGTGGGAGTGGTTGCCGTTCAGTTGCCCCCAGCAGTCTTGGTGTTGACTGAGTTGTTTGTACTTAATTTTTGGTGTAATAAAGCAACACGTTAAAGAGGATCCCATTGTTTTACAGGGAGTCCTTTATCCCTAAAAATCATAATCAAGATAAGATTCAAAGAAAGATCCAGAAAATAAAAGCGTATTAGTGGAGGACGTAGAGGACAGATGGACTCACCTTAAAGCTGAAGACAAACTTTCCTCCTTTATAAAAGCCCTGTGAGACAAACACAAACATGTTAACCCTCTCCATCATCATCATCATCATCATCATCATCATCACTGTGACCTTTGACTCTTGTTCAGCAGGGGGTCGATATATATTTTTATTTCTATGAACTAATCTAAGAGTCCACTGAACAGATGAAACTGAACGTCATCTCATTAACGAGTTTATTTCCGTCATTTGCAGCTTTGTTCTCGCCACCGCCGCTCCCTCTCCGTTCACTCTCGGACCAATCACTGCTCGTCTTTCCAGGCTCCCGGTGAGAGTCCAGAGGAGACGGAGCAGTTTGCCTCATTATCAGATCAGATCCTCTCCCTCCATCAATATGTTTAAAACCTTCAAAGACTTCTTCGTCTCTGTTCTTCAGTCACATGATGCTTTTATTTATTTATTCTCTCTGTTAATGATTTGTTCTCTGTGCAGTGCTGTTGTGTTTTTAGGGATTTAAATCCCATTTTTATTCATTTGATTCTATAATTTTATCAACTGTCCCTCAAAACAATGTCTGTTTTCATTTGATCCTATTTCTCAGAATCTGTGAAGCACTTTTGTTTTTAAATGTGCTCTAGAAATGAAACGCTGCTCTTTCTCTTTTCAAATTCTTGAAGCCGACAACAAACGCAGACAAACGCCTCCCCCTCGTCCTGTGTTTGACCAATCAGTGGCGTTCATCCCTACAAACCCCGCCCCCAAACCTTTTGGAAAGTCGTCAGAGGCGGGAAAAGTTCCTGCAGTGGAAACATTCAGACTATTTTCTACCTTTAAGGACTTTTTGAAGGAAACTTAACTCAGACCTGCAGATTATTATCTGTTATTATTAATGACCTCCACAGACGGTTATCACATAATAACAACTATTAAACTTCTTCATGTGAGAGATGAGATTAAAATCGAGATAAATATTAAATATCACATCCATCATCACAGATTTAGAGAAACGTGTTACATCCTTGCTTCTAGATGACTTGGTTTAATGGTGAGAAGGTTCTCAGACACAACGTGACGGAGGCAGAAGCCATGAAGACACCAGACAGACTCTGATCATGTGACGCGAGCCATGAGAGCCTCCGACAGACCCGCTGCTTCTTCCCACTTTAACCTGAATAACAAACCTCAGTGCTGCACACGGAGAGCCGGGGCTAGAAACAGTCACAGACAGGAAACACCTCGGCCGACAGGATGTAGCGCTCTGTTTGCTTTATAACGGCGGTCGGTGGGCGAGCGGCGTATGAGGTGCGTTAGCGCCACCTTCTGGTCCGGAGTGAGGAGCAGAGATTAAATCCTACACATTAATCCTGTCTGTCTAATAAAGTCAATGAAAACTCTGCAGCTTCATTACAGGGAACAGCAGCTGCGGTGTTATCGGCTGGGAGGAGCTGGATATCGACATAGAGGGCGTCTCAGCAGGTCTCAGATAAATGTGGTCGTGTTTTACATCACGGATTGATTTGATTGATCCAACCGGAGCACCGAGGTTTGTTATCCGGGTTAAAGTGGGAAGAAGCAGCGAGTCTGTCGGGCAGGCGGCCGAGGAGAAGGCGACATATCGGCTGCTCGTAATCAGCAGAAATGGCCGATGCCGATATTTCATTTAGAGCTTCATATAATGTCGTGCATCCCTACTTAAAAGCAACACTCTCTCTAGATAATCTAACTTTATGACACAAGTTTATTAAAAGCAAGTTGTGGTCATGTGACTGTTACCACGGTGACACACACACACACACACACACACACACACACACACACACACACACACACACACATACACCGACCTCGTCTGGCGAGATGATGAGTCTGAAGTTGAGGAGGTCATCGTCATCGGGGAAGTTGATCTCACACGTCTTTGGCAGGTTCAGCTCATTGATGTCTGAAACACAAACAAACAAACAAACAAACAAACAAACAGACGCAGTTAAAAACTCGTTTACAGTCACTGAGCAGCTTTATCAGTCAGACGCAGACGGCTCGTCTTTATCTGAACCCGACAGACGCAGACGAGGAGACGCCAGCTGATCTGAGGTCAGTCTGATCAGCTGAGGTTGGATAATAAAACCAGACTCAATGATTATCTTCAGTATTGATTACTCTGCAGATTTATTCTCTCTGTTAACCCTTCTCTCTAAAAATGTCAGAAAATTGTGAGAATGCTTCTTAAAGCTGAAGACCTGTCAGTTTACTGTCATGTTTTCACTCAGAAAAGCTTCAAATCTCAACGTTTAAGAAGCTAAAACGGTCGTCTGGTCAAACATGTTTTACTTCAGCAGCTGCTGATTTCTGTTTCTGCTGATTTTCTCTCTTTGTCTTGATGTTTGGATCCAAACCATCAATGATCTGATCTACTAACAGCTACTGTGTTTGTGTCAAAGCTGATGTATCTGATTCCTCCTTGGTCACATTAGTTGGTTTCCGGCTCCGAACATCACTGTGTGAGTCAGACGCTACTGAGCATGTGCAGTAACGCTGCAGATCAACGGCCTCTGAACTTTTTACTACTTTACACATGAACGCTGATAAACTGAGTTTCATCCTCCAGAAGTTAGATTCACATCTCACTGCCAGCAAACAGCTGACGGCTCTGATCAGTGATCGTATTGATCGCCTCCCAGCGGTTCAGCACACATGTGAACTGCAGATTAACTGCAGAATTTAACGTCTCATTGGAGACAAAGACCGAATCAGCATCTGACGGTCTGCAGGTCTGATTAGCATGTCGCTGCTAGCAGACGTTAGCGCTGGGTGTTTGTTTGGAGGCTCGTTCTGTGATGTGGACACAGACGGCTGTTTCAGGAGGAAGGCCTCAAATTTCACTTTAATTTAACAACTGAACATTAAATATTTTCAGATTTTATCTAAATATTGGACATCTTGAATGTTGTTTTCATTTAAGTTCTTTTAAAGTGTTTTATGAATAAATAGGAAGAAAAGTTTGATTTATCTCGTTTGTTTTTTCTTTGATGCGATCTCTGAGTTTTGTGCCGTTTTGCCTCCGTAACTCTGAAACTGAACATCTGGGACTTTGGTTTAATAATCAGCAGTTCCTGTGTTAGACTGCAGTTGCAATGATTAGTCCGTTAATTAATTAATGCCAACTATTCTGATAATCAATTAATTATTTTGATGCATTCAATCAATCAAGTCCAAACTCTCTGACTGCAGATTCTTAAATGTGAATATTTTCTGTTTTTCTTCAGTCTCTCTGACAGTAAACTGAAGATCTTTGAGTTGTGAGGACGAACACTGGTCAACATTTTTCACCATTTTCTGAACTAAACAACTAATTGATTAATGGAGGAAATAAATGCTGCAGCTCTACATGCGACCATCATGTCTGACGCAGTTTGTCGTCACAGGAGATAAATATCAAACACGTCATTGAGTTCTATATGAAAAACAAACAGGAACAAGAAGAGAATTAGATTCTATCATTTTTATTTATAGCTGCATCAGTTTATCATAAGAGCAGATCCTGATTGGTCCAGTTTAAACTCTGAATCTCCAGTTTATTTAGTGTCTGTGATGCTGAGTCAGCTTCTGTTTGTTTACAGTGGTTTCCAACCTTTTTGTCTTTTGACGTCTTACAAAAAGCAGTGTGTAGTCGGGGTCACATTTCACATGTCTATGAGTTGTTAACAGCTCCACCAAATAGTGATTTTTCCCTCTAAACTTCTCACATGCTTTCATTTCAATAAATGTTCAAATGATCCAATATTTCAGCAAAAATCAAAGATATCAGAACGTTGTTTCTTCTTCTTTCCTCTTTAAACAGTAACAGTGAGTAGAAGGTAGATCTCAGCAGCTGAATAACAACAACCTGCAGGATTCAGAGGAGCAGCTGCTGCTCAGAGACCCCTCAGATTTATCTGCTGATCCTTTGGAGGGGCCCCGACCCCTAGGTTGGGAACCAGTGGACTAAACTAGCTAACTGTATATAAAGTAGTGTAAACTAGCTCCACCTCCAGCAGCTACAACAGTAACATGCTGCTCTAACACTGATGCTTCAGTATTAATAATCTAATGATGTCATATATAATAATATATCAGTCAGAGGGACCAAACCACTACTTTTACTGCAACACTTTAACTACATCAAGCTCACAATACTGATGGACTTTTACTGTAATGGAGTATTTATACTTGTCTGTGTTGGTATTTTTACTGCAGTTAAGGATCTGTGTACTTCTTCCACCTGTGGGTGCTAATAATGGTTGACCTGCTGTGTGAGAGAGACAAACAAACAAACAAACAACCTGCTGACAACAGTGTCTGTCACTGTTTCACCTCCACCTGTCAGATCTGTCTGCAGTTTGTTTCTGATCAGCTGATACATCTGTTTTTATTTGTTGTCCTCACAGTTACAGCTACACTGAGAAATCACTCACATATCAGTTCATTTTGCACCAAAGCTGCACATTTAGACGTTTTAACGTCATTAAAAATCTGTGCAGATGTGGAGAAGAAGTTTGTCATCCTGTAGACAATTAAGCAGAAAGCTGACACAGCAAGTTAGCTGGTTGGCAGCTACCTGCTGATAGCTAGCTGCGCTATAAACCATCCTAAATAATGTCCTGATGTGTGGCTGTTGTTCACTGCTGGTGACAGAGTGGTTAGCAGCACATTGTGTCCCGTGTTTTGTGTTGTTTGGTGTGTTAGCTGCGGGCTAACATGCGTCTGATGGCTGTCTGCGTTTTGTTTTCAAATATAGCACAAGCTAGCCGTTAGCTGAGCGGTTAGCATGCTAGCTGTTAGCATGAGAGTTATAATACTGATAATAATAATTTTACAGCCTGTGTTAATGTGTCCTGGGAGCTGAGGAGGGGTCGTGTCCCTCTGGGGTTTACTGGTGGGCGGTCAGGGCGGCTACCCGGGTGTCCGCGGGGCTCTCCAGCCTACCTTTCTGTATCCGCAGCTGGGCCGCGCTGGCTTTCTTCCCCCCGGATCCGCTCCTGTTTCCTCCAGCAGATTCCTCGTCTTTCTTCTGCTGCTTCAGGGAAAAGAGCTTAATCATCTTCAGTTGGTTGGGGGTAAATCGGACGTCTGTACTGTGTGTCGCTTCTGTGCGCCGCGGCGTCCGTGTCTGCGGGAGTCTCAGCGGTCAGATCCGTCCGAACAGCACCGGGAGGAGGGACGAGCCGAGCCGGTGCGTCTTTGCTAATCACACCGAGGACAGCTGCTGGCGCCGGGCTAACACCTAGCGCTGCGAGCTAGCCGGTGTTACGCCGTATTTGGTGACCCGTCAGATTCTGTGACCTGCAGTGTTGGAAGAAGTAATCAGATTATTTATTTAAATAAAATCAGCGTACCGATGCCACAATGTCAAAATACTTCGTTACAATTAAAACTCGAAGTGTTCGCAGCTAAATTTATTTAAAACACTGAAGTGAAAGTACTAATTTTACAGGAAATCGGACTGTGACTGATATATTAAAATGCTGCTTATGCATTGACTCATCAGCATTAATGATGTATTTTGTTAAATTTATTTAATACATCAGATAATTTTAATTTAATAAAGGATCTGAGTTCTTCTTCCAACACCGCAGGTCACAGAATCTGATGGGTCACCAAATACGGTGTAACACCTTCAGGCTGGCTGCTGTAAAACATTACAACACAGTATTATTATTAAATATAGTGTTTGTTACTATGTTACGTCAACATATATGTCGAGATAAACGGACACATTTAACTTTCACACTTTATTTTTGGCTTTTCTCCTCAAAACATCTACATTTGTAATAACTGAGGTATTATATTCATGTACAAATGATGATTTGTTTGTCTATTACACAATAATAACACAATAATATTACAATAATGTGTAATATCACATATGAATAATAATAATAACAATATAAATTGTAGAAATCTGTGTCCTCTACCAAAAAAGTTTGATCATATCTAATGAGGTAAAATATATTTATTTTTAAGTTTAAAAACAAAACTGAGTTTTTTCAGTAACTTTCATTTTGATGATGCACATCTGCTTTGGGAAAATATTAGAGCATTAAGAGTTAAAATTACTAAATCAGACAAAACGTCTCCTTTACAAATATTGAGCTATTGTAAAGTATATAATGATAAATTTTATATATTTTCCATGAGAGATAAATCTGAGTACTATTGTGGTAAAATATTACTTTCACAAATATAAATTTACAAATAAAAATCAATGTTTTTTCTGTGTTTTTAATGGAACATTACACTTCCAAAGTTTGACCATCCATAAATAAAGTTAATTATTTAAAGGGGGATATTTCTTTCATACATATAGTATTTATTCCAGTGAGGGCTGGTCCATACAAGCAGGTTGTGCTTCAACAATTAGACTCAGTGGAGCGTTAAACCAAAGATCCAGAAAACGCTCAGCAGAAAGCTCTCTGCTGAAACACGCAGGCTGTTTTTGGATTTTCTCCTCAAAACATCTTCATTTGGAATAACTGTAGTATTTTATTCATGTACAAATGATGATTTGTTTGTTTTTGTTTCAAGACAACACTGCTTCTGTGCCTTAATGTAATACCACATATGAATAACAATAATAACAATATCAGTGTCCTAGTCAGACCTGACGAAATGAACTTAAGAGCGTATAACAATGAGCCCGTCCAATCAAAAGGGGCGTTTAGGGCGACTCTTTCAGGAGGACGCTCTTTAAATGTTCAGTTTGTCCGAGTGGAAGAAGACAGACAGCCGCTGCTCGGTGTGAAAGAAAGTGGAAGAATGGTACTTATCAAAAGAGTCCATGTCATAAAGAGTGCACTAATATCTCCCAGAGGAAACGTACTGGAGCACATGTACAAAGGCTCAACAGCAGAGACAATAGAGTGCACACAGGTATCTTTCACATGATTGGTTGTTTACCAAACAGGTACATAATAAAGCTGAAAGAGATGCTGAGCTGATAATACATGTAGTTCCAGTAGCACTGAAGGAAAGACTGAGAAAAGAAGTGCAGTCCCTGATAGACATAATAAGAAAAGTGTTGGAACCTACAGAAAGGGTTCATTCCCTTGTTATCCTACAGAAGAAGACTGGTGCTTTAAGGCTTCGCATAGATCCAAAAGATCTGAACAACAAACAACAACAGATGGATCGAGAGAAAGAACACTTTAAACTACCAACAAGGTCATATATTACAAGCACAGTGGCAGGTGCACAGTTTTTCTCTAAACTTGATCCTTAGGCAATGTTAATAATAATATCTTTATTTATATAGCACCTTTAAAAAGTGCTTTGACAGACAAAGCAAAGACAAAGACATGAAACAGAAAACAATAACAGGAATAACCTGAAGAAGATGACGGCTGAAGACAAAGACAATAAAAGAAGTATACAAGAGAACATGCCTGTGTCTGAGGAGTCTGTTTGCAGAGGTGACACCAACCAACCAGGATTACAAAGGCTACCACACCCATACCAGAACTACAAGGAGGAACTAACTGTAGTAAACGGAGTACTCATGATAGGCAACAGGACTGTCATACCAACGTCAATGCACTCACAGATGGCTAAACTCACACATGAAGGACCTTTAGGCACAGAAAAATGCAAGCGATGAGCCGGAGCTCTGATGTTTTGGCCACACATGGACAGAGACATTGAGCAACTTGTGCAGCGCTGTGAGTCATGTCAGCAGCACAGGTATCAACAACAGAAGGAGCCCTTTATGGAGAAAAGTAGGCACTGACTTATTTCCCTTGGCAGGTAAGGATTACCTTGTCATCACTGACTATTGTTCAACTTTCCCCGAATGTTCTTTGATGCCTTCAACAGGGTCAGCTCTGACTATGTTGGTGCCCTAGGTGAGATTTTAAATTGAAACCCCAAAAGGTTTAATCAGAGTCCCCCAAAAAGTGACTGGGCCACATAGGCGGTTGCCTCGGCCACCAAATGAGGGAGGGGGCACCAAATAAGTGGGTAGTGTGTTTTTTGGAAATATGGAGTCTACAAGTTCTGTCGTGTTAATGTTTTCTTTCTGTGTTTTGCCTCATTAACTTATTGGCCAAAAGCCTTAATGTTCAGTCAGTTTTCAAACAACAGCCACCAAACTTCATCTGCTACCTCAGGCGACGCCATCATGAATTACACCTTGACCCTTGCTTGCATTTTTCTCTGGAGAACTGGAAGGACTTTGTCTGGGTTGTAGGAACCATTGTGATGATTTGCTTTTAGTGCAAATTCATATCTGAATTTGGAGATCTGGAGTTTGCACTTTTTTGGGCGCTCCGATTAAACCTTTTGGGGTTTCAATTTAAAACTTTGCACAGTCAGAGCCAGACCTGAAGCAGCTCCACTTGAGTGTGGAAGTCTCCAGCGGAACTCCTCATGAATAGAAAGCTGAGGACACAGCTGCCCTCAGCTGAACATCTACTCGATAAGAAGGAAGAACAACCTGCAGCCAGAGCAGACTGTGAGCCTACAATAGCCATTATGTCCTTTGGCACAAGATGATGTGGTACGTGTCAGGTGCGATGGACATTGGGGGCCTGCTGCAAGGGTAATCCAGGAGACAGCAGTCAGATCCTATTAGGTTCTTACAGAAGAAGGCAACATGATACGAAGGAATCGTAGCTGCCTACTGAAAGTGCTGCCCACTGGTCGTGCATGCATGAAAGGGTTAATGTCATTAAACAAGCCAGTAACATTTTGGTACAGCGTTATTATAAAGAACGGTTATAATTTCCTGTTAATCTCACTACATAGCAAATATGTGGGATAATTTTATTTTGTCATTAAATTACAGCTACTTGGTCTGATCTGATATATATGACTTTGAGTTGATAGCACTTCTGTGGTGTTACAGGTGAACATACATATTCTTTTTGGCTGATTTTGGGAAAGTTGTGGTGATATAGCCTAGTCTGTAGATGGCGCTGCAGCACTGCACTGTGATGTATGTAGGGGAGATGAATAATAAAAAAACAAAGCACTTGTGAATGGCTAGCGTGAGCAGCAGTCATTACACAAGTGTGATTAGATCGTGACATAGTTCCCTTGGTTTCCCCCACAATCCCAGCCACCCATCCAAAGGGCCCAATATGATGGATTTCACTACACATTCAAAACAAGAAAAGCCGAATAATGTGAATAAGCAAAAGGCTTGTTTATTTGAATAGAAGCATTTATACTGAAGACTACTTTGCAGTAACACTGGTTACAGATGTGTCATGTTCAAATCCTGCTGGACACTTTGTGCTAAATATGTGAAGCGTGGACACTTTGATCTGCATCTTCTCCTACACAGCATCAACACAGTTAAGCAACACTTTATCACACACCAGATCAGATCCAGCACATGAAAAACTTTCCATTAAAGCAAAATTTGCAAGAAACGATATATTTCTATATCTGACAGATGATGTAAGCATTCAGAGAGCAATCTGGTGACACTCGCCAGACGCCGTTTTCTGCCAGCATGGTGCAGCCCGTATCCCCGGCAGATGTGATTGGCTGACCTTCACCCCATTTGGTGAAGGTCAGCTGACCCTCTGCTTTTTTATTGTTGACCTTGATCCAGACCATTTTGTCCACTTCACCAAACAGCTGAGTCAGAGCGCTGTTCTCCTCCTCGTTCTTGGGCAAAGCCAGCTCTAAGCCTTGTTGGGAGCAGAAGTCCATGGCGCGGGAGAAAGAGCCTCTCTCCTTGTTTGACACAAAGTATTTCTCACCAACTTTACGGACAAAGTCGTGGTTTACAGCTGGAAGAAGAAAACGACATGCTTGATATCAGGAATATCTGGAACAGCCAACACATAATAGTTTTCTATCTTGTGCTCAGAACTTATGGAGATCCATTTTGTTTGCTCAGTAATGATCTTGTGGACACGACATGCAGTGATGTGAGCACAAGATAATAACTGAGAAACTAACACTCTGAAGTTGTGATGAACAAGATAAAACACTTCATCTCTCAGGACTTTGGAGGCTCCATAGAAATAAAGAAATATTCTCTTTTCAACAAACTGAATTGTCATTTGAACCTCTGGTTCATGAAGTCTATTCAGAAAGTCTTTGTTCTTCCTCTGACTGAATATCAATATCATTCATTCAGCCTCTCAACCGCTTGAAAGAAGATCATTTGTCCAATTCATCACAAGTTTTTGTTGCTCAAGATGAAAAATGTTTTGTAATATTTGAAATTATTTACATGTTCCTGAATTGGCCCACTGAAAGATGATAATGCAGTATAAACATAACTATGTTAATATTAATGAAGCCAACTGTTGCATCATTTCACTGTCAGACAACAAGATAATAATAATCATACATCAGAAATACTTCACTTCCTGTAACACCCACTTGTAGTTGTTGAATATGATACTTACCCAGCTCCAACTTAGAGAAGCTTTTATTTAAGGCCTTAAGGTCCCGGTCAAAGAAGTCAAGTAGATCTGGATCAAACACATGAAATACAGTTACTGACAATAAGATGGACCTCACATCTGTCTCCAGATTGTTACAGATGACAATAACAGTCTCTCCTTTTTACTGACCACGACTGCAGACCAAAGCCAGTAAACCAGAGCACACATGGACACAACAGCAGTTACACCTTACAATATAATACAATCCAATACAAAGGCCTTCAATATCTACCAACTGGATTAAGTTTGCACAACTTTTGTACAAGATTTGTGTTGAAATTTGAGTTCTGAAATGACTCAACCATCAACAGAAAATGAATCATTTTGTCATTTATCAAACAAAATCATAACTGCTTCATTTCTTGACACCAGTGTCTCTGACTGAATAAAGACAGTTGAATATTACTTTAAGCTGCACGAAGCTGAGCGACTCGCAAGAGACAATTATTAAAAAGAAGGTAAGTGTAGTGTTATCATGATGAGGACACTGATCTTCATGTGTAAAATCGAGGCTGTTCCCCTATAAATGCTTTCTATTTTAAATATAACCAAGGTGCAGTAATATGACACAGAAACAACTAAACAAAACTCAGTCAAGCTTCAGGAAGGTGTCGTTGCTGAACTGAATTCATACAAGTGTTGAACTTTCTGTGTGTCTCTTGTGTTTGTGTGTTCACATGTTATCTGACTAGACTCATGTGTTCATGCCTTCTGAAATCTGCTTCACATGTACGATTACTGTATCCTGCATTTTAGGAAATGACAAACTGTAATTGCTCAGCTGTTGAAAGTAATTCAGTACAATATATATATGAACTGTTTAAAGTTTAAAAAGTTATATAACCTGATCCACACTGTACAGCAGGTCCAGGTTCTCCACGGTCTCCAGGGATTCCAGTGGCTCCAGCGGCTCCAGTGGCTCCATGTTCTCCCTTTTGTCCTTGTTCCACAAAAGAGCAGCGACAGAGACATAAAACAAGACTCATTTTACAAAACAAAGATTATGCTTGTTATTTATTTGAAAACAAAAATCTATGGATGAAAAATGAACATGATTGCAATGCTCAGATGATTAGACAGTGTTTAGCCTGAGCATGGCGCCAGAGGAAAAGCCATGCTGTAACCTGAAGTCATGAGGGGTTATCCTCTGATTGGCAGTGACGTTCTACCAGGAGATTTTGTCTCACCTTTGAGACCAGGTGGACCTTGAAGCTGACTGTAGCCAACAGGAGCCATCAGGCAGAGGATGCAGAGCAGGAGACACAGTCTCATCTTGTGATGCAGAACTTCCACAACTTTTTCTGGCTGCAGAAAATTACTGATCAGTGGAGCAAGATGTCCTGAAAACACGACTTAGACATTACTGGTAACCTGTTTGTCTTTGTCATCAGTAAAACATCCCACTGGAATCAAAATGTTCTTAAACATATTCTCTGAGAACATCATTGAAATACACTTATTGATTTTCTGATTTTCAGGCCCCACAAGGAACAGTATTTCATCACAATTTACATCCATTAATATAAAGTCTATAAAATCTAATCAAAGGTGTTCTGCTCAGTCTGTAGCAAAGCAAGAATGTTCTCTTCATTTCAAATGATATGATTAATTAAAGCATCTCAATAACATTAAATCTAGTAGCAAAAAGTCATGAAGAGAAAGGAACTCACAGTATGAACCAGGATGATCTGCAGGATATTCTGCTGCTTTGCTGCGTGCAAAGAAAAATGACCAAGAATGTGTTTGGAGGTCATGTGTGAGAAACTTAGTCCAGAGTGACCAGCGGATGTTGTGGTTTATGTTGATGATATCATGTGATATATGATACAGAAGATAGAAGAAAAGCTGAGTCTTAGTGCCTCCCTCAAGTTTAACCAGAGACTGCAGAACTCATTGTGGATGGATTTCCTTTAAAACACAAACAGTGTTTCTCTAAAATTGAATCAATAATAAATTACATGTAAGTTAACACACTGTAGAGTACATACATGTAGTCACTTCAACATCAAACTGAGATATGAATCCTCTCCTTATGTAAAGTGATACAACCAGTGAAGGTACTGCAGATATTATGTATATGTTTCAAAACAGCTGATGTTACTGTAGAAGAGATGCTGTCACATTCTGTGATGTGCTGTTGATGTGATATTGAACATATTTGTGGAAACTTCATGTAAGATTGAAGGAGCTTCACATGAAATACATAAATATAAGACTTTACCCATCATTAGTGATTCAAACCACACTGTCACCACATTTATGAAGGAGCAGCAGATCTTTTTGTTGCCTTATTACCATCTAACAAATGTAAAAATCTTTGCTAGCTCCAACTTTCAGAATGAAATAAAAATTTAAAGGTATCCTGTGGAGTTTTTGATCACTAGTAGAGATATCAAGCAATGTTTGATTGAGTGGGTCCCTGTTTTAGTTTCATCTTCCATGTGATTTGTAACAGTGTTTACAGATAAACACACCCACACCCCGCACCTCCACACCCCTGAAAATGGAGCCGCAGCCGCTAATTACAATATCATACATTTATTCTGTGAGTAAGGTAAAAAATAAAAATAGAGTTACTGTAATATTATTTTCCCCCCATGTTTTCATGTATGACCCAAAATGAACACTGTAAGCAGACTATTGATTACTGTAAGTGAATCATTTAAACAGCATTAGTAAAGGACTGATTCTGTCCTGAGCTTTTTCATCCATATAAACAGTTTCCACTGTATAATGTTAGTGTTATATAGCCTGTTCTCTTAAACCATAAGTTAGCTCACATTAAGCAAGTAACAAACGACTAACAACTGGATCGCTTACTACATTGACCATCATTTGAAAAAAACTATTGATGATTTAAACTAATAATATATGTTCATTTTGAGTGACTAAAGAAGTTTTGTGGGGCTTCAGGCCTGGTGACGCTGCTGCAGTCCTTCTTCATGTTAGATGTGGTGACAGTGTGGTTTGAATCACTAATGATAGGTAAAGTCTTACATTTATGTATTTCAGCCACTGTCATGTGACGCACCTTCAGTCTCTACAGTGTGTTAATGTACTTATAATTTATGATTTATTTAATAATAGAGAAACATTGTTTTTGTGCATTTGAAGGGAAATCCATCCACAATGAGCTCTGCAGTCTCTGGTTAAACTTGAGGGAGGCTCTAAGATATCATATATGTATCATATATCACATGATATCATCAACATAAACCACAACATCCGCTGGTCACTCTGGACTAAGTTTCTCACACATGACCTCCAAACACATTCTTGGTCATTTTTCTTTGCACGCAGCAAAGCAGCAGAATATCCTGCAGATCATCCTGGTTCATACTGTGAGTTCCTTTCTCTTCATGACTTTTTGCTACTAGATTTAATGTTATTGAGATGCTTTAATTAATCATATCATTTGAAATGAAGAGAACATTCTTGCTTTGCTACAGACTGAGCAGAACACCTTTGATTAGATTTTATAGACTTTATATTAATGGATGTAAATTGTGATGAAATACTGTTCCTTGTGGGGCCTGAAAATCAGAAAATCAATAAGTGTATTTCAATGATGTTCTCAGAGAATATGTTTAAGAACATTTTGATTCCAGTGGGATGTTTTACTGATGACAAAGACAAACAGGTTACCAGTAATGTCTAAGTCATGTTTTCAGGACATCTTGCTCCACTGATCAGTAATTTTCTGCAGCCAGAAAAAGTTGTGGAAGTTCTGCATCACAAGATGAGACTGTGTCTCCTGCTCTGCATCCTCTGCCTGATGGCTCCTGTTGGCTACAGTCAGCTTCAAGGTCCACCTGGTCTCAAAGGTGAGACAAAATCTCCTGGTAGAACTTCACTGCCAATCAGAGGATAACCCCTCATGACTTCAGGTTACAGCATGGCTTTTCCTCTGGCGTCATGCTCAGGCTAAACACTGTCTAATCATCTGAGCATTGCAATCATGTTCATTTTTCATCCATAGATTTTTGTTTTCAAATAAATAACAAGCATAATCTTTGTTTTGTAAAATGAGTCTTGTTTTATGTCTCTGTCGCTGCTCTTTTGTGGAACAAGGACAAAAGGGAGAACGTGGAGAATATGGACCCATGGGACCCCATGGATTACCTGGAGACCGTGGATTCCCTGGACCTGCTGTACTGTGTGGATCAGGTTATATAACTTTTTAAACTTTAAACAGTTCATATATATATTGTACTGAATTACTTTCATCAGCTGAGCAATTACAGTTTGTCATTTCCTAAAATGCAGGATACAGTAATCGTACATGTGAAGCAGATTTCAGAAGGCATGAACACATGAGTCTAGTCAGATAACATGTGAACACACAAACACAAGAGACACACAGAAAGTTCAACACTTGTATGAATTCAGTTCAGCAACGACACCTTCCTGAAGCTTGACTGAGTTTTGTTTAGTTGTTTCTGTGTCATATTACTGCACCTTGGTTATATTTAAAATAGAAAGCATTTATAGGGGAACAGCCTCGATTTTACACATGAAGATCAGTGTCCTCATCATGATAACACTACACTTACCTTCTTTTTAATAATTGTCTCTTGCGTGTCGCTCAGCTTCGTGCAGCTTAAAGTAATATTCAACTGTCTTTATTCAGTCAGAGACACTGGTGTCAAGAAATGAAGCAGTTATGATTTTGTTTGATAAATGACAAAATGATTCATTTTCTGTTGATGGTTGAGTCATTTCAGAACTCAAATTTCAACACAAATCTTGTACAAAAGTTGTGCAAACTTAATCCAGTTGGTAGATATTGAAGGCCTTTGTATTGGATTGTATTATATTGTAAGGTGTAACTGCTGTTGTGTCCATGTGTGCTCTGGTTTACTGGCTTTGGTCTGCAGTCGTGGTCAGTAAAAAGGAGAGACTGTTATTGTCATCTGTAACAATCTGGAGACAGATGTGAGGTCCATCTTATTGTCAGTAACTGTATTTCATGTGTTTGATCCAGATCTACTTGACGTCTTTGACCAGAACCTTAAGGCCTTAAAGAAAAGCTTCTCTAAGTTGGAGCTGGGTAAGTATCATATTCAACAATTACAAGTGGGTGTTACAGGAAGTGAAGTATTTCTGATGTATGATTATTATTATCTTGTTGTCTGACAGTGAAATGCTGCAACAGTTGGCTTCATTAATATTAACATAGTTATGTTTATACTGCATTAGCATCTTTCAGTGGGCCAATTCAGGAACATGTAAATAATTTCAAATATTACAAAACATTTTTCATCTTGAGCAACAAAAACTTGTGATGAATTGGACAAATGATCTTCTTTCAAGCGGTTGAGAGGCTGAATGAATGATATTGATATTCAGTCAGAGGAAGAACAAAGACTTTCTGAATAGACTTCATGAACCAGAGGTTCAAATGACAATTCAGTTTGTTGAAAAGAGAATATTTCTTTATTTCTATGGAGCCTCCAAAGTCCTGAGAGATGAAGTGTTTTATCTTGTTCATCACAACTTCAGAGTGTTAGTTTCTCAGTTATTATCTTGTGCTCACATCACTGCATGTCGTGTCCACAAGATCATTACTGAGCAAACAAAATGGATCTCCATATGTTCTGAGCACAAGATAGAAAACTATTATGTGTTGGCTGTTCCAGATATTCCTGATATCAAGCATGTCGTTTTCTTCTTCCAGCTGTAAACCACGACTTTGTCCGTAAAGTTGGTGAGAAATACTTTGTGTCAAACAAGGAGAGAGGCTCTTTCTCCCGCGCCATGGACTTCTGCTCCCAACAAGGCTTAGAGCTGGCTTTGCCCAAGAACGAGGAGGAGAACAGCGCTCTGACTCAGCTGTTTGGTGAAGTGGACAAAATGGTCTGGATCAATGTCAACAATAAAAAAGCAGAGGGTCAGCTGACCTTCACCAAATGGGGTGAAGGTCAGCCAATCACATCTGCCGGGGATACGGGCTGCACCATGCTGGCAGAAAACGGCGTCTGGCGAGTGTCACCAGATTGCTCTCTGAATGCTTACATCATCTGTCAGATATAGAAATATATCGTTTCTTGCAAATTTTGCTTTAATGGAAAGTTTTTCATGTGCTGGATCTGATCTGGTGTGTGATAAAGTGTTGCTTAACTGTGTTGATGCTGTGTAGGAGAAGATGCAGATCAAAGTGTCCACGCTTCACATATTTAGCACAAAGTGTCCAGCAGGATTTGAACATGACACATCTGTAACCAGTGTTACTGCAAAGTAGTCTTCAGTATAAATGCTTCTATTCAAATAAACAAGCCTTTTGCTTATTCACATTATTCGGCTTTTCTTGTTTTGTTGTTGGGACACAATTTTAGATGGTTGTGATGGTGGGGAGCAAAATATCCAACTGGATCAGTCAAACCAAGAGAAACTATCACAGGGTCAGTTCACAGCAGAGACCTTGTAGACCAACCTCAGCTGTAAATGTGCCAAATTCAACTCAGTAATAGTTTTAATAATTGTATGTGTGCTTCTAATAATTTAATAAAGCACAACATCCACACAACACTGTCAAAAAGTGCAGTAAAAGATCCTTAAGAAGTCTTTGTCTACGGTTTGCATTTAGATGTAGAAATACAGAATAATAGAGAGGTCAAAGACTTTCGAGATAACAGAGATGTGGGAACAATATCTTCATTCATCAATTATTAAAAATGTCTGTTGCTAAGTTAGACACTGACATATTCAGTATATACACACAATACAGTGTATGTATAGTATAATATACGTACAATGTGTTAAAAATATTATTCTTTAAAACAATTGTATTTATTAATATTTATATTTAACATTCTTTTTGCTGCCAAATCATTTGTTTCATGTTCTAAAACTTTGTCGATAAAGTTTTTTGCTTTTTTTTTTAAATCCACGATTGGCTGAACGAACATATACGTCATCACAATCCGGCCAATCAGATCGCTCGGTGTACCGCGGATATTTGAAAATGGAAATGGAAGTCCGAGCGTAAGTCTGTTCAAAAACATTTCTAACGTTTCTTTTAACGGAAACAAAACGCTTTAACGCGATTTATGTATTTGAGACTGGCGTCATTAATCACAGACGACATTTAATTCAAACGGCTGAAAACGCGAAAATGAACGTTGATGCGGTCTGTTAGCAGGGTGGCTAATGCTAACTGCTGTTACGTTTTTATGTGCTGACGGTCAGAAATAAAAGAATTATACACATCTGAACCATTTTTACCTTCTTTTCTCTACATATTGCCTACAATATTATATTTTCACGCGCTGCAAGCATCATCTCATGCAGCTGTGTGTTGTTCCGTGTGTTAGTATTTAATGTTGACGAGCTGTAAACTGTTGTTGTTTGTGTGTCAGTGTTCTGCAGCGCTGTGATCCTGATCTGCTGGATCCATGTGGAGACTCTGATCCGCCGGACTGTGCTGAAGCAGCCAAGGTGTTCCTCTACCTGACGGTCTGTTGACATCCACTGTTTCAGTCACCACAGACAGTTAAAGTGTTTCAGCTGCACTAAGAACCAGTGAAAGAGGCTTAACAAACCCTACCAGTCACCATGGCAACAAGCACATAAAAGGCAGAGCTTTAATCTGACGGACACAGGAAGCAGTTGAAGATGAAAAATCTAGTTAAAGATTTAAAGACACAGAGACATGACTGTAAACTCAGTCTGATCAGTAATGAAATACAGCAGATGTTCAGACTGTTTGTATCTCAGCTCAGAAATATTAACATATAATCTCTAATATTACAGGAATGATGCTCCATCAGTGGACCGATCACATCATGACTGATAGAGATCAATAATCATTGATCCCTTGTCTCTGAAGCTTCATAATAACAATAATTTAAACCATTGATTTGAGGTTATTTTGTTTGTTGTTGTTGTTTTGATTTGCATCAATGTGAACTTTTCCACCACGGACATTAGAGGAGGAGAGACCATTAGTGGATAAATTGATCCACTAATCGTCAATTGGCAGAAAAGTGTTTGTTTACAGTAAAGTAGTGAGACTAACGTGTGTGTGTGTGTGTGTGTGTGTGTGTGTGTGTGTGTGTGTGTGTGTGTGTGTGTGTGTGTAGGACAGCCGGCGTTTGCAGAAGGTTCTGTTGCGTCAGCTCTTTGTTCTGGACTCCATGATGTCTCTACTGGAGGATCTGGAGTCTGCCCAGCAACTGCTGACGCTGTCCTGCCCCCCTCAGCCTGGTGGGTCAACATCTGGCTTCATCTCCTTCATCTCCTGCTCCTCTCTCACTCTCCTCTCTCACCTTTGATCCATCAAACTCTGTAAACATCTGCTTCAGCCTGATCAACGTTCCTGAGATTTGATCCTAAATGTCCGTATAAAGCGAGCTGTTCTGAGTGAAAAGACGAATCAGGAAGCAGCAGAAACAGTCAGAGAATATTACAGCTACACTGTCAACATGATGCTGCACAGGATATTCATTAAAATTAAAATTAATTAAAAAATTAATTCAGATGGAAGACGATTCAAACAAGCTTCTGTGGAGAAGTTTGAATCTCAGAGAAAATGATTAAAAGCTCGAGGAAACTGATGAACACTGCATGTTTATACCTGTGTGCGTGTGTGCGTGCAGGGGGCGGGGCTCGTGGCAGGTGGAAGGCTCTGAAGGTGGAGTGCAGGGCGGAGGTGGAGGAGACGGAAGCTCTGCTCAGATCTCTGCAGGACCGAATCCAACAAATACACAACAGACGACACACACTCACACAGCTGATCCAACAGATACACAACAAGGTACACACACACACACACACACACACTCACACTGGGGATAAAGTTAGGAACACTTCTGTAAATTGTCCTCTCATCCCTCCTTGTCTCCTTGTCTCTTCTCCTTGTCTCCTCTGTCCTCCAGAGGCAGCAGTGTGAACAGCTGGATGAGTCTCTCCAGAAGGCCCAGCATGCACTGCAGGTGTGTGACCGTCAGCTCACCCAGCTGAGGGCGGAGTCTGAGGCGGCACTCGGTCACCTGGTCAGCTGGCAGCATCTCAGAGACAAGTGAGTGTCGTCAGGTCACATGACCATCATCCAGGCGATCTGAATGGTCACTAATGTGGCTTCCTGTTCCTGTCAGGCTGCAGGTGTTTATCTCTGCTGCACAGGACGTCATGCAGATCAACCTGCTGTCCTTCAACCAATCAGAGCTGTGTGTGGAGCTGAGGACACGCCCCTCCTCTGATCAAAACGTGTCATCCAATGAGCTTGTACCGCTGAAGCTGTCCGTCATCTGGAGCCACGACGACCACTTCAGACTGAAGGTAACGTCCAGGTGACCCAGTCATTATGAGTGGTTGCTGGGTGGTTACTAGGTGGTTGCTGGGTGGTTGCTGGGTGGTTGCTGGGTGGTTACTAGGTGGTTACTAGGTGGTTACTGGGTGGTTGCTGGGTGGTTGCTGGGTGGTTGCTGGGTGGTTACTAGGTGGTTGCTGGGTGGTTGCCGGGTGGTTGTCGGGTGGTTGCCGGGTGGTTGCCGGGTGGTTACTAGGTGGTTGCCGGGTGGTTGCTGGGTGGTTGCTGGGTGGTTGCTAGGTGGTTACTGGGTGGTTGCTAGGTGGTTGCTGGGTGGTTACTAGGTGGTTGCCAAGTGGTTACTAGGTGGTTGCTGGGTGGTTACCAGATGGTTGCTAGGTGGTTACCAGATGGTTACTAGGTGGTTGATGAACACATAAGCTTCTACATACAGAAGTGGCTTCTGGTCCAACACTGAATGATGACGTGGCGTTGACTGATCAGCTGACTGATCAGCTGTTAGTGTCAGGTGGTCTCTGTGTGTGTCTGCAGGTGTTCGAGGGGGCGGCAGGCGTGGTGGACGACTGCGTGTCGGGCCGTCGCTCCGAGCTGAGCGCCGCCCTGCTGGACGTGATGCAGGGATACGTGGGCCAGGCAGACCTGCTGTGTGAGATACAGGCACTGAGATCCAGGTGAACACAGACCTCTGATCAATAATCAGCTGACTATATGTTATCTGTTGTTCCTCAGCTGTGTTTGGGGTGACCAGGTTCAGTCCCAAACATTTCCCAGTGAACACAGAACATCTGGCAACATTTTGGAGAAGTTTTTGTTAAACAGTTTATTTGCTGTTTCTGGATTTAAACTGGTTTTTCTATCAGGATCCATTCAAGAGATCATGAAGCCTTTATTAATATTAAATGTAATGTGTGTGTGTGTGTGTGTGTGTGCGCGTGTGTGCGTGTGTGTGCCTGTGTCAGTTTCCCCATCGACTGGCGTCCTGCTCAGCGTCTGCTGGTCTACCTGAAGACGGCGTCGCTGGTGTGTCACCTGGAGGTGGAGGAGGGTTACCCTCACAGCGGGCGAGCTCGCCTGCTGTCGGTCTGCAGAAACGGGCAACCTGTGGACACATCTGGACTGACGGTAACAAACCATACATAAATATAATAATTAAATATATAAATAAATAATATATAAATATATAAATAAATAATCAAACCTTCATCTCAGTAACAATCAGATGGATTATTCTAAAGTTTTATTCAGATATTCACGTTCAGGATGAATCAGGTCACATCTTTAACTTTTATGACTGAATCTCATCACACAGCTTTTAAAACATCATTAAACTTCTTTTGTTCCACCAGCTCTCTAAAACCTCCAAATATTTAATGTACATTGTTTCTTTTCTTGGTTTTACATTCAATTCTCACATTTTATTGGTGGAATAATAATAATAATGATAATTTAACTGATTTGATAACTGTTTTGTTTTGTCTGTCGTTGACTCATTTATTACGTCCAGATATTAAAATAAAGATCTTTTAACAGTTGAACTTTAGTTCCAGATGAGTTGGACTTTAATCTGATGAATGATTCTCTTGTTGTGTTTCAGCCTCCTAAAGTCGACCTGCGTCTGACTGACTGGCTGATTTTCCTCTGCAGCAGTTCCCTCGTCTGACTGTTTTCATCTGCCTGTACTTCCTGTTTGTGCCACTAGATGTCAGTGTCTCTCCTTCATGTGTCCTCTGCTGTAATAATACTGTTGTGATATAAATGTGTGTTCATGTTTTCTATTAAACAGAAATGAAATCAGCTTCAGTCTTTGAGCTTTCTTCCTGCAGTGCTGCTGAGCGTCCACTAGGAGGCAGCACATCTCCTTCCTGTCTGCCGCCGCCTCCCAGCATGCATCTCTCTGCTTCCTACTGCACACTGTGATATAACACACACACATGTACACGTGCACATAGAAACTCCTACATGCAGGTCAAAGGCAGCTTTCAAGGATCTTTGATTCACTCTAAACAAACTTGATGATGATGATGAAGGATGTGTGAAGCTGTTAGTGGATCAGTTCATGTTTACACAAAGAAAATCAGCTGAAAGAAAACAAACAAACAAAGTGTGTAAATATTTATTTTTAATGAGTTAATCAGCACAAACAAACGGATATGAGGAATATGACTTTTATTTTCCTGTGTTTCTAAATCCAGAGCAAATATTTTACTGATTTGACTTTATGAATGTTTATTATTATTATTGATTTATTGTCTAAATTTAACAGCCGTCAGATAATATTTAAAGTCTGTAAATGTGGAAGTTTATTAGATTCTTTCACTCCAGTTTTTATTTTTCAATAATAAATCTGCTGTTTTTATGATTCCTGTTGTTATTTTAATAACTGTATTTGTTGTTTAATGTTTAGTTCTGGTTAAATAAAGTTATGTAACTTATATGAAGTGACAGATGTGAGCAGGACGGAGCTGTTTGTTGTTTAAAGCTTCTCAGTAAACAGGAAGTAGTAAACAGTAAAGTTGCTGCTTTTAACTGGGAAAGATTCAGAAATGAGAGTGACGTGTGAAAGTGGGACACAGAGCACCTCGCCGCTCCGCCTGCTGCCTCCTGATTGGCCGGAGGGGATGCTGGGGCTGCTGACCAATCAGAGAGCAGAGAGGAAAGTTGGTTATGAGGCTTCAGTTTGACCTACTTCTTCTTCTTCTTCTTCTTCTTCTTCTTCTTCTTCTTCTTCTGTGACGACTGCTGGAAACATTCAGATTTCTTTGCTTCATATAATCTTATTATATTATTGATCTGTGATATTATTGATTCATCTGCTGTTAATATTTAAAGTATATTACTACACACTGTTTATATAAAGTGTCTCTCACTATCTTGAAAAGAACTTTATAAATACATTTATATAAATATCTAAAATATAATATATTAAAGAGTTAATCCTGTTTAATATTCAAGGATGATCATTATATTAGTTTATTATATTCAGTACATCAGAGGTAACGTTATAGTTCTTTCTCTCGTTATTCTATTTGATAGTTTTAATTTATGTTAGTTATTATATAAATAAATATATGTTATATAACAGTATGAGTTTCCTGCCTACCAGATGCTCTGTCCCAACAATAAATAATAAATCAGTCATTTCAGTTAATCTGTTTATTCATGAGTCATTTTGCAGAAATGAGAGAATCAGCTGAGAGTATTTTATATTTTAATTATACTATTTGTATAATATGAACGTTGAGCTTTCACCCATAAAACAGTCAGCATTTCTTTTTAATAGTGATTTTAATTTTACAGTTTATTTCTGCTGTTTTACTGTTTGTTTGTTTTTTAAATGAGCAAAAACACAAAAAGTTTATTTGATGTAACTACAAACATGTTTTATATGGTAAATCTTACTGACTGGTTTCACTTCCTGGTTAAAGCTAGTAAGTGAACCTTTGAGTGGAGAATACTTTGTCACATTAGATTTATTACAGTTCATAACAGGTAGAACATTTAATTCTATCCCATGTTTGAACAATAGTTTCTGAATGTTTAATAAAAAGTGACACTTTACAGTTTTTGGAGCTGCTGACTGATATTTGGTTTTATTAGGAGCAAAACTTCAACTAATGTTTACTGTTATGAATAAAAAAGAGAATCTGAAGCTTCAGAATATGATAGTAGATTATTGATTAGATATTTTATAGACTAAATGAACAAATAACCATCACAGCTTTGTTTTAAAGCTCAAGAGAAAAAGTGAGACAGGATGCTTGTGTGTATATTTATATATAATATCTTTATGTATAATGTCTTCAAACACAGATTAAAATACATACATCAGAATACCTCATTTCCATTAGATGCATTTCAAACAGTATGTGCCCCACATGTTTACAGATCCAACATTTGCACAGGCGTATATTCATATTCATATCTTTGTGTCGCACACAGCTCTTCAAACAGTTCAAGTATAACGGGATATTCATCGGTATTTACAGTTTTGTTTGTTTGTACACAAGTTCTACTGCATATGTTTGTTACGGAGACGACGCTGTCGCATTTTTAAAATGTAGTTCAACACAGCGTCCCTCCTCCTGCGTCTCATTGGCCCGTGGAGCTGTCCGTCACTGCCGGTCTGTTGTTCTATTGGCTGGTGTTGTTGGTTTAAAGGCAGCTGGACGTCCGACCGTGAAGGTTTTTAAATATTGAAAGACGATGAAGTTAAGACGTAAAAACAATAAAAACTGAGAAACACACATTATCCTCTTCAGCAAGTCTGTTTGTCTTTGCTTGTGTGCTTTTTTCCAAAAAAAATAATCAAGTCATCGTGGAGCCTGGAAGTTCTGGATGTGTCCTTCCTCCCGAAACAGTCGGACATTTTGTTCCCTGTTTTCCAAAAGTCACAACCTGCTCGCTCCAGCGTTGAACATCTCTGCGATCAGTCGATTAGCTCACGGCGGTAAAGTCAATCTCTTTCTAGTCTGGTGAACTTTGACACATGAATTAGCACCGTTGACCAATAGCGAGCGGGAACAGTGAGCCAGAGAGTCTAAAATGGAGGACGCTAAGCTATCGTAGCTCATTAGCTGTGTTAAAAACTTTTGGACAACAAAAACATGTTGTGTTTAGCAGGATGTGTTTAGCCTAGCTTAGCACAAAGACTGTCATGTTAACTAGCCAGTGTAGCTACAAGCAGCTCACATAATGTTGAGCATGTGAGCTATTTATAGTTAGCCAGTGTTAGAGGCTAGCTGATGTTTTGGTTGCTATAAAAGGTCCACAGTTAGCCTAGCGTGGTCTGTTACTGCACAACAACTTATTTTATTTCTATATTTTTACATATATGTATGTAACTGTTATACTGTATAAATCCTTCAGGAGTCGCTGTGGAATAAAGACGCAGCTAAGCTAACAGTTTCCCTCTGCTTACAGTCTTTGTGCTAAGCTAGCTCCATACATTTTGATGACGGTCTCTGGGTAAAACAGTCGGACTGTTCCTTTAACTCGCCTGGCCAAGAATCCGCCCTGTAAGACTCGTATTTTGGCGGCAAACTGTGTGCTGATGACATCATCACCAGGCCGGTCTTTATGACGCTGCCGTTAGTGTCAGAGCGGCATGTCGGTGACGATGATGAAATCATCAGCATGTTGGGGATGAGCTGTCGTCATGGTGACGGAGAGCTCCATGTTACGACGTCCTCAGCGAGCGCAGGGAGCGGCCCTGACACCTGATGGTCATCAGTGACATCATCAGGCGTCAATGCGGAAGGACAGCAGCTTCTCGGAGTGCATGTTGTTGAGCGTCCGCAGGTCGGGCAGCTTCAACAGCAGTTTGGTGAAGCGCGGTGAGTCCATGTTGTGGTGGTTGTTGCCAGGGGCGACTGCCGACTTGTTGACCAGCAAGCGTAGCGCTCTGATCAGGTTCTCCTGCAGTTGCTCCACCGACAGCACGCTCTCGATCCCGGAGCGGTCTGAGGAGCACAAGAAGAAGAAACTGTTTCTGAAACTAATCTGAAAACAGCTGGAAATAAAGTTATGAAGATTTGCTGCGTCTGAAACATTGAAATGAATTTTCCTGATGCTGTTAGCGTTATAAACTTCCTCCTCACCTGCAGACACCAGCACCACGGCGGTGAACAGCCCCAGCTCCTCCGAGCTCAGCTCCAGTGTGGCCAGTTTGTGGCTGAAGTCAAACATGGCTCCCAACATCTCGCTCATGCCCATCGCCCGCAGCTCCTCCAGGCTGTAGGTGGCGCCGGAGATGAAGGTCACCGTCTGCTCCTTCACGTTGAACAGCGAGGAGAAGCGCACCATCAGCACCTGCGAGGAAGAGGAGAAGAAGAAAGAAAGATGAGAGGAAGTTCCTCTGGTGGCCACTGGGGGCTCCATGGAAACGTCTTCTTTTCGTACCTCGAAGGTGCCGGCCTTGAGCAGGGTGACCTGGTCGTTCTGCGTCAGAGAGCTGAATCCTGGGATGTGTTTGGCGAACTCCACCACCTCCTTGACGGCGGGGGTGAAGGACAGCGAGAAGTCCTCCCAGATCTCCTGGGGGCTCTTGGAGGGGTCGGCGTGAGGCTGCATGTTCATTGGACAGGCCTGGAGAGAGAGAGAGAGGAGAGGGAGGAGAGGGCGATCAAATGATCAATATATCTTGTCAGTAAATATTCAGCAGGTATAGAGGTACTTCCATGTCTCTTACCAGCATGATGTCTGAGCGGTTCTTCATTGGACAGGCCTGCCCCTGGGTCACATGATCACCAAGACCGTCTCCTCCAATCAGATTACTGTTGTGCGAGCTCCGCCTCCTGTAGCCGTGGTGATGATGCGTGATGTTCTGGCTGTTGTCCGGCGGCGGGTAGTGCCCATTCCCCTGGTTGTTGTTATGGTGGAAGATGGTGTTGAGGCCATTGGCATGGAAACCATTGGGGCATCGGTTGGGGCCCCAGTGCTCCGCCTCCCCGTTGTGGTGGTGGGCGTGGTTATTATGATGCTGCTCCTGAGGTGGCGCGTGGGGATTGGTCAGCTTGTCGTGGGCGTAGAGGAAGGTCTCGCGGTAAGCTCGGGTGATGGCGCCGATGGTGGAGTCCATCCCGGGGCTGGGAGGAGGTGAAGAGGAGGGGGAGGGGCTCTGACAGGTGGGAGGAGGGAGAGTAGGAGGGGGTGAGGAGGAGGCGGGGGCAGGAGGAGAGGGGGAGGGCAGCAGGGCTGCAGGCTGAGGGGTCATGGTCACCGCCGGGCACGGGGAGGAGGAGGAGGAGGAGTTGGAGGAGGAAGAGGAGAGGCTGGCGAGCTGGAAGTCGCTCTGCAGCTGGTTGTTGACCATGTTGTTCATGGCGCTCTGCATCTCAGCCAGCATCCTCTGCTTCTCACGCTTCGGGATCCGCCCAAAACGAACCGCTGCAGACAGAAGAAGAAGAAGAGGAGGAAGAGGAGGAAGAGGAGGAAGAGGAAAAACGTCAGCGATGTCGTTCCAGTTCAAGTCTAACTTTGCAGAATAATAATCTGTATGATGAATTGCTTAAGATGAGACTTAAGATGAGACAGAACTGCAGGTAAAAGTTATTATACACAATAACAATAATATTAACTATGAAGATAAATTATAAACAAAGATGTAATAAATATAAATAGGAAGACAGGTGTACAGACAGACAGACAGACAGACAGGTGTACAGACAGACAGGTGTACAGACAGACAGGTGTACAGGTGTGCACTCACCGTCTCGGCTCATGCCCACAGACAGGCACTTCTTGAAGCGACACTGCTGGCAGCGGTTCCTGTTGATCCTCATGATGGTGCAGCTCTCGTTCTTCAGACACTTCTTGTACTGGATGTTCTGCTGGATGCTGCGACGGAAGAAACCCTGCAGGACCACACAGTCAGGAGTTAAACCCCAAAACACGATGATTACAGCAACATTTAACTTCCTGTCACTTCACTCTTGACTCGGTCTGTCTTAGTTTGTTTAGAAGACTGGAAGGAGATCAGTGAAGTAAATGTGTGAGTCTCACCTTGCAGCCCTCGCAGGCGTGAACGCCATAATGGAAACCTGAAGCCACGTCGCCACAAACCTTACAGAGCAACACCATGCCGTTCAGCTCTGCAACACACACACACAAAACACATCTTACAACAACTCCAGAGCTGTTTGGTTTGCAGGTAAATCATCAGATGTTGCATCTGAGTGGACCAACATGGTGTGTGGAGTTCCTCAGGGCTCAATCATCGGGCCTCTTTTATCTCACATGTTCACGTTTGGGAAAAATAATGCAAAGCGATGAAATATATCATCATTATGCAGATGACACACATGTTTATCTTAGATTCTGTCTGCAGTAACATGAATAGTATCAGTGACTGGATGTGTCTGAACAGACTCAGTAAAGTTCAGAGTTGAGCTGCTTCAGGAACTTACTGGTCAGACTGGCCACAGACTTGCTGGGCGACGCCCTCAGTGAGCCGCCGTCGTCTCGGCCTCGAGGCGAACCTCCGTCCGAGGAGGAGGCCGAGGAGGAGCCGTCGTCTCCAGCGGAGCCTGAACTGGAGCCTCCGCTGCTGAGGAAGGAGGAGGAGGAGGAGGAGGTGAAGCAAGGCTGGGAGTTGGAGTTGTCGCTGTACATGGAGACCGGACTGGTCGGGGTCGGAGAACCTCCACAGGAACCCACGTAGGAGATCACACCTCCTGCAGGAGAGAGAGGACAGGAGCTCAGTGGAGTCTGGAGGCCATGTTGGCGAGCTCGCCACTACTTCTCTGAAGCTGTGTTCAAGTACTGTGGGATTATACAAATGTTCACCTTTAAACTCATATAGTTTTAATTTCTTTGAGGCCAAAGTTTGATGTTTCCAGTGTTTTCAACTACAGCTACAATAAGAAAGAAATACATAAAGAAGAGAGATAAAGTAGAGAATAATGCTGGCAGGTAAAACTATAAAAAAACTTAAATGTAACATAAAAAGAATAAAATATTAAATAAATCAGTGAAAAACAGTTTTTAAGGTGATTTAAATGAGAAAACAGGTTATGCTTGTGTTCAAGATCTTCAAACAGAACAGAAAACACTCATACAGTCCATACAGATATAAAGATATAGATATATATCTGTATGGACTGTATGTACAGATCAATACTTTATTGATCCGGAGGGAAATTCCTTTGTCAGTGCAGCACACAAGAATCTCAGTAAAAATATAAACGCTTAATAATAAAATAGAAGAAGAATAAACATTTAATAAAAATAAATTAAACACCAAAAGGTCAGAAATATAACTATAAAAATAATCAGTAGGATTTTATAATCAATAGCAAAACAGCAGTCAGTTCAAATTAAATGTGTTATTGTGTCTTTTTGTTTTATTGTATTAAACGTCCTGATATTTTTCTTTTATGTCGATCTCTTTGTGTTAAAAGTGATATTTCTAAATAAAACGACATGTGATGAAATAAACGCTGATCTGCTGTTGGATCGTCTCAGTGAGAGTTAACAGAGACGCCTGTGAGCAGCAGCTGGTCGGGGGTCACTTTAAACGCCTCACGCTGCCAGCCATGAGGGGGCGGAGCCATCTGCGAGCATGTGAGGAGGATATTTATACAAAGGAAGCACGGCTGTTTTCCTGTTACCGTGGCAACAGATGGGGTGAGGAGAGGGGGAGGAAGGAGTGCGGTGGTTAAAGTTCAAAACAAGCAGACTTTCTAGGAATTGTGGGAACATGGAGGGAGGGAGGGAGGGAGGGGGGGACAGCCTGTCTCACCCTCCTCCTCCTCCTCCTCCTCCTCCTCATGGAAAGCCAAAACTAAGCATCTGTCCTTTACTCCAGTGACTAATTATTTTAAAAAGAAGCTAATTTAAAGGGCCATTCTGCTGATTTTTTTAATGTTTGGATCCAAACCAACATCACGAAGAGTTTGATCACGTTAGTTTGTTTAATAACGGCTCCAAAGACGAAGAACAGCATCATGTTTTCAGTCTCTGGTTCTGTGTAAGACCCTCTCAACTGGAAACACGAGAATAACTAACTAAACTCCTTCCTCATGAAAATCACCAGAATGATGCTTTAAAAACTTATATGGATGATAATATGAGAAAATACATGTTCTTTAACACTGGGTTCGGTAAATAAGCACATTAACTCAAGTCATAATAATAATGATAATAAGTTTATTTAGTATAGCACTTTTCACAGAAATGAAATTCATAAAGAGAAAGAATGAGTTCAAATAAGACCATAAATGTGCTGTTGAAGGTACTTTACTTAATATTTCTATTCCTTTAACTGCCGATAAAGACAGAAGGCTGTCAGAGTGAACTTTTTACCATCAGTACAACATGTCACATGTTTTATGTCTGTTCTTAAACTGAATATGTGTGACAGAATAAAACAAAATATTTATAAATAATATAAAAATGAGATGAAAATACTAGATAAGTGCAAAACTTGCTGAAGTTCATCTACTAAAATAACAGTTTTAGTCTGCAGCTTTCTCTCTGGTTTCTGAAACGTCCTCACAGGACATCAAAGCCTGAAGCTGAGGATCGTACCGTTCACATTAAACTGTCCACCCTCCTCTAGTTTATCACTCCTCCAGCTCCTCATGTGCACCGTTTGACTGCTGCCTGACAAAGATCTGCTGTTTAGAGACTCATAACGTCTAACATGAGAAGGTTTATGATGGATGGATGGATGGAGGGATGGATGGAGGGATGGAGGGATGGATGCTGGCAGGTGGAGGAGGTGTTAACGCCACGTGAGGACGAGATGATGAACATGAGATCATCACAGAAACAGAAACAGAAAGAGAATCAGAGCGAACAGACGGAGAGCAGAATGTTTCTGCTGCCTGAACACAGTCCAGGCTGATTCATGTCTTCAGTCCTGCTGCTGTTTGGTCATAAAATAATCAATATGTTGACCAGATGGTGGCGCTACATGAAAAACCAGAGGATCAAAGTTATTACAGTTCATCCTCTGAGGAACGAGAACAAGTCGTTGTCATGGTGACGCTGGCTGGAGGGAGCATCAGTCTGTTAGCAGATCTACAGAAAAACAAACAGTACTTCCATTCATCATAAATTCATTGTTTCAGTCAGTACTTCTTCCACTGCTGTTCGAATTAGAGGATTTTCTGTTTTTCTCAGTTTTATATGATTGTATTATAAAAGCAGACAGTGGAAGGCGTCGCCTCGGTCTCTGGGAAGTTGTTACTGGTATTTTTTCACTATTTTTTAGAATAAACGATTGACAAAATAATCAAAAGACTGACTGATAATGAGAATGAAGCTTAGTTGCAGTTCTAGTTTAGATACTAAACTAACTAAAGATTCCTTCCAGACATCTATAAAGATATAAAAATACTCTGGAACAACAACCTGTTCCACAAAAAAATCCTGAAAACAACATCTACTCCTTCTTAAAAATGACAGAATCCATTAATATGCAAATATATTCCATTTCTTAAGTCCTCATGATGTTCATGATGTGTCCTACTCTGCTCTCAGGGTGAGGAAAGATGGAGCTTTTATTTTTATGTCTCATAGTTCAAGTTGAACCATAAAGAAACCTCCATGTTTCCTAATAACATATGTTGACTGAACGTTGAGCAGAAACTTAAACATGTTGACAGAAACACATCCAGGCATCAGCAGGATGTACATGTCATTATCAGACTGCAGCAGCAGCTCTGTGTGTGTTTCCCACGTGTCAGAGCTGCACGTGAAGCCTCAGTTTAGTCTGCATGACCGTCTGTCAGCAGCTAAACACACACACACACACACACACAGCACATACATGCTGCTGCTTTAAACCACAGAAACACACTCAGCACACACACATGTTGTTGTCTTGTGACACCTCGCTAATTGTCTTGAAGCTCACGTGCTCTTCACTTTTTAAACACCTGAGTGTCGTTTTGAAGGTTTTAAAAATAGCTCCTGTTATTTCATTCAGCAGCTTGTCGTCAAGTCTCACTGCAGACTCAAACATCATGTCAGTGTGTCTCACTTCTCTCTGACTCACACTTTTTCCTGCATAAACACAAAAACTACTAAAACATGTCCATAAAAAATCCTTTATGTTCTCAGTTTTCATGCTAATAATATGAGACATTGTTGTAACATGATTAAAGTGTTTTTTAGAGTATAGCATATCAAACAGGCACCTTTAACTGCACTTCTCCAGTTAATGGACCAAATATGGAGTCACCACGTCTCTTATGCCCCTCCCCCCTCTCTGCCTGTCTGGGACAACGACTGGCCTGAAGCCACATCACCATATACCCAACCCATGTTTGTAGATGCCCCATTGGCTGATATGTGTCTGGATGTACATGATTGGTTGTCTTTTATATATTTTTTTAACCTTTTTTTGCTTCATACCTACAAACATGTTGTTTCTAATGTGTTCAAAAATATATAGTTTCAACATTAATTTCAGTAAACCAGTTGTGGGGTTCCTCAGGGTTCTAGTCTTGGTCCTTTATGTTTTCAGTTTCCATGCTAATAATATCTAACATGAACATTTATTTGTCCGTATTTATATCAGAGCTCTCCAATGTCTTCAAAAACAACACAGATCTTACAACAACAATTCAGACGAGCTGATTCTGATCTGAAATCTCTGATGTAAAACTCTGCTGTTAGTCTATAAAGTCTTGATAAAGTCAGATATTACAACAACAACAACAACAACAACAATAATAATAAAGATAATAATAACTGCAGGTATATAGTTTCATGTTTAAAGAGGGTTCAGTAATCTCCTAAAACAGCTGCTCACTGTAGTTTTTAGCAGGGACTATTTTCAGCAGTGGATGGATACACATTCGATGCTCTGGTGAGTATTTCTCATAGACAGTATATAAATATTATAATGTGTTGCCATGTACTTCACTACGCAAAAGTGAAACCAAAATATCTCCTTTCAGTAGAGTCGGGTGGCAGGATGACGCCCGCAGGACACGCCCCCTCAGCCATCCCGCCACCTGACGGAGGTTTGAGAGCAACTGTCCCCTTTCTCATAGAATCAAATAACTAATTTATAAGTTAATTTATGAGCACTCAAACGTCAGCAGAATGACAGAAACCATCTTTTGGAAAGAAAAATGTATTTGATGTACTATGATGTTTTTAGTTTGGCTCATGTCCCATTGCCTAACATGGAGGGGGCGGGGCTTATGACCCGTACTGCAGCCCGCCACTTCTGGGGAGCTGTCGTCCATATTTACATGCAGTCAGTGATACTTCTGGCAGCAGACGGCGTGGAGTCAAAATAAACTGCAGCGTGTGTTGTGACTCACTGACATGTTTTTAATAGTTTGTGGACGCCGGCGAGGAAGACGCTGAGTCACTGGATCAGCTCGCCGTCGGTTTGTTAATGAGAACAGCGAATCAGACAGGAAACACACAGCTGTTCATTCATTCCTTCAGTTACATAACGCTGTCAGGACTCACGCTGGGAACACAAGGTCACAGGGTCACTGTGTCAGGTGTCACCATGGCAACCGAGCATGTGACAACCGGCCCTGTCAATGCAGTTGTTGGCCCCGCCCTTTTACACATGTGCTCCACGCCACACCTTCGGCTCTGTTGTTTCCTCCTGCTAAACATCCCATAATAATGAGTCACACTCATTTTATCTGATGAGATAAAACAGAAAAAAACAAACTACTGCTGAGGTCTAGTTTCACTCAAAACAGGAACATATTCTTCACATTTCCAGCCTCTATATTTATATTCTGGGGCTTTACTGGAATATCTTTAATGGTTTCCAGTTAAAAACTCCTTATTTATCTTCTACTGGTCCTTCATGCAGCCCCTCAGTTCAGCCTCTGTCTGAAACAGGCTGTTTTAACCCTTTTAAAACCGCCGGTGACGCTGCGGCACATGTGTATTTCAAATTACCGTAACTCCTCGCTACTTTGTGCAATTTTAATCATTCAAACTGCCCCTGAAAGCTGTGAAACTGGGCTTTCTGGTGCTATTACAAGCATAATGGTAATAACTGAGCGCCGGGTGGGGAGAGAGGGAGGAAATGAGCAGCGGAGTTTGTGTGACGGAGCTGGAGAGGATTCAGTCAAACTTTTGGTGCGTTTTCTTAGAGTTTAGCAAAGTTTTAGAGGTTTATTCTGTGTAAATAAATCTGAATCTTGTAAATAATAGTTTTAGTACTTTTTTCTGAAGTGATTCAGAAAGCCCTGTTTCACAGCTTTACAGGCAGATCGGACAACTGCACGAAGCAGCGAGGAGTTACGGTAATTATGCGCCGTGGTGTCACCGGTGATCCCCGTGGTTTTAAAAGGGTTAACTTGAAAGCAGCATTTCTACATATTTATATGTGTTATACAAAAGTTTGGAGGTTTGACCAGTTTAACATCCAACATCAGAACAGGATATAAATAACAGAAAACTACAGAAAGCTGAACATGTCCCCTACTAACGAATCGGCTGTAACGAGCCGTTCAAACGCTGCTCTAACTGGATCCTCGGAGACCAAACGCTCCTCCAAACAGGCCCGACTCAGTGTTCAGATGTTCAGCTTGTTGTAAACTGAGGACCATGAGACGGAGCCGATGATGTAAACATGTCTGATCCGTTTCATCTGTTACGTAACGGCAGCGACAAACAGCAAGGCCTCCTGTTTAAAGTAAGTGGGTCAGCATGACAGACACATGAAGCGCTGCTGAGACGCTACGAGCTGAAGACACTCGTCCACTTTGACTCACATGTCTGACACATGTGGCGTCACCAACACAAACAACTCTCCTGATCAACAAACTGCAGCAAACTGAGAATAAAACCAGTTTATTCCTCTATGAAGAATGCTATAAATCTTTCTCCAGACATTAAATATAATAAAAACATCAGTGATTACATTTATTTAAAGATAAACTATTTAATCAGACAATCTGTTGGTTAATCCAGATAATTAACTGATGAATTAATTTATAAGGATTCAAGGTGAGTAAAAGTCCTATTAGACTGTTTGGAAGTGCTCACAGTTCTAATTAAATATTACAGAAACATGCTGCAGATATTATAACACAAACATTGATAGGAAGTGTATAGAGTCCTATGGTGATATTATAGGATCAGTGTTATAAGGCGGTTGAGCCCCTCTGTGTGTTTCTCCCTCGTGTGGCTCGGCGGGAAGCTCGTGTGTTTCAGTCACGCCCCTGATCCACGTGCGTCCTCCACACAGGAGGCTCCGCAACGAGACCACGCGGAAACCCCTCCCCCTCCCTGCTCTCACGTTCCCTCCATTCATTACCACACACACACACACACACACACACAGTTACTCACTCACTCACACACACACACAACCATGTTTCCATCACTACAGAAGACATTACATAGACTTACATTTATTTCTTGAAGACATATTCTTACCTTAACACAACCCTAAACTTACCTTAAGATAACCCTAAACTTACCTTAAGATAACCCTAAACTTACCTTAATATAACCCTAAACTTACCTTAAGATAACCCTAAACTTACCTTCATATAACCCTAAACTTACCTTAAGATAACCCTAAACTTACCTTCATATAACCCTAAACTTACCTTAAGATAACCCTAAACTTACCTTAATATAACCCTAAACTTACCTTCATATAACCCTAAACTTACCTTAAGATAACCCTAAACTTACCTTAAGATAACCCTAAACTTACCTTAAGATAACCCTAAACTTAAACTTAAACTAAACAACTAAAACATCATCTTCACCCTGAAATGATTATTTTACGTTAAGAGGACTTTTGCTTTTTGTCCCCATCAGGCAGCAAGTCCCTATAACATGAGCAATACCTGAACCACACACACACACACACACACTGATAAACAGTCAATGTTCTTGGAAATGGAGGACATGTGACTAAGGTCTCAATCTGGATTCAAACTATCCATGAAGCAGGGAAGAGTTCACTTTGCTCAAAGACACTAAAGCTCTGATAAAATATGTCAGATGATTTATTTAATGCTTAATCTTAAATATGACTGGAATAGCTTTAATGGTTTCCAGTTAAAAACTTATTGATCTTCTACTGGTCCTTTCTGTAGCCCCTCAGTTCAGCCTCTGTCTGAAACAGGCCCCGCCTCCTGATGAGCCCGCTCTGTTCTGATTGGTCAGCTTTCAGGAAGCTTCCTCCGGCTCTGTAAACTGACTACGTAGACTACGTAAACAAACTATAGCAGCAGGATTTCACTTCTTTTTCTCCTTTTTTACTCCAAATGTTCAACTTCTCAAATCCATCCGTACAACAACACATGGAAACACCTCGATTAATCGATTATCAAAGTTGTTCATTTCGTTGACAAATAATTTCCTCATAGTTTTCATCAACAACATTTTTTGACAAAAACAAGACAATAACTAAATAAAAATTAATTTATAATGACAAAAACTATGATAAAATGAGAAGAGATCTGGTTTCATATTTAATGTCAAGGAAACCACGACCGTTTATAAACTGTGTGAAGCAACGATCACAAATATAAAACACACACAGACAGGTCATTTTCTGACCTGATAAAGTTGTAATAAAACACAAGCTGACGGAAACCACCGCTGCCCTCTACTGGTCAGAGAAGACAATGACACATTCAAGATAATAAACGTAAAGTTTCACTGTCCTCCAACTGAAACTGAACAAACGTTTGCATCGAGCTTTCAGAACCACACTGATGTCTCTGAGAAACAACTTCATGTTAGGGAGGAGGTTATACAGAAGATAACCATGACAACCATGGACCACTGAGGATAATAAAACTCTTCTACAAAAGTGACTCTAAAGAACAGCATAAGGTCATCTCAGGTCACCAAATACCAACGCTTTGTCTCTATAGCAACACGATGGGCTTTCAACGAAACCCAATGTAAACCCATTTGCAGCAATATAACACTCATAGCAACTGGTTTAGGCACAACAACCACTTGGTTAGGTTTAGGGGAAAGATCGTCATGAACATTGAGACGTCGTCATGGTAACAGTAAACTCCACGACAAAAAGTAAACTGTCCTGGGTTGCAGGTGGAAACGTGACTCTTCAACAGTCTGTAACATAGTCCATCTAACTATGGAGCCTCCTACTAACGAGGAAAATGTCACCTTATGTAGACGACATCAGTGTCACAGCGTCTGATAACGACACGGACGGATCTACATCGGAGTTACTATACATATATATATATATATATATATATATATATATATATATATATATATATATATATATATATATATATATATATGATAAAGAAGCTTTATTTTAATGATCTAAAGCGCAGCGTCTGAGGAGCATAGTGCAGTTACGTTTCAGGTCCAAACCCACTTTTGCTATTTTAACGGTGGAAAAATGGTCGATGCGTCAAATCAGCTGAACGTGTGGAAACCTGATCACTGTAATCTCAAACATGTTAAAGAATATATGTAAGAATATAGAAGCTGTGCAGATTTATTCCCTTCATTAATTGTTTTCACATCATTTATTTCCTCATGTGTTCTTCATGTCATCATGTATTGATAAAGCAGGAAAGTCAACCTGTGTCTGATCAGCTGTTGTCTGTCTGTTTAAATACCTACGTGTCACAATTTGTGATTAAACTGTGATTAGTTAATTCTGATAAATATTACTGACATGTTATTTTTAAAATCATATTAATATGCACAATAATAATCTTTCACAGTATGATCCTTTTATGTTACCTTTTGCATGTGTGTGTACTGCTGAGGGTCCAGTGAGTGAGTAACCACTATGTGCACCTGCATGTGTAGTTTAGACCAGTTTATGTTGGTCAATAGCACAAACACTCTCTGCTGCTTCAGGATAGCAATGCGGCACCAATGCGCCTGGTTGGAAGGTTAACACAATTCTTTTCAGCCTGTTAACTTCCTAGAGGTCATATTCATATAAACAGTAAACGTGGGGGGGTCCCTGTGGACGTTATGGTCATGTGATACGCTCCTTAACCGTCTGCCCACCTGATGTGTTCTTATTCAACAAGACAAAACAATTAATAGTTTTTCAGCATTAATAAAACGATTCAACAAAATGTTTTCTTTCACTTTTGTGTTTACAAGTCATGTGACGAGTCTGGGAGGAAGTAGCAGACAGCAGAGCTAGCATTAGCCGACGCTAATCAGACCAGTAAAACACAACACACTGTTCATGTTAATACACACAGAACAGCTGGAAACAAAGTACAACACAGTAAACATGCACATTTAGAGGAACGCAGTGATTCTGCTGCCGCTGCATCCCGGTGGCCAACTGAAGTACAGCAACAAAAAAAACATCCAACAAACATCATCTGATCATCACTGCTGCCAAACTCCGACCAATCAGCAGCCACCACATGTTGACAGCGCTCCATTCAAAAAGCATCCACTTCTCTCAGGTAATACTCAGTCAGTCATTGTTTAAAGCAGAAATAAAACAGGCTGAAATGTCTTTAACAGTTTCCTGTCTGAGGTGTGACAGCAGCTGTAAATAATAATAAAAATCAATGTAAACAGACTGAGTAAATACATGATGACATACATGAATCATTTAAACGTCACTGAAGAGATAAAACATGAATTATAATGTGAAATAATTAAATCTATCAAATATAAAATCAGTTAGAAGATGATGTCACTGTTAAAGCTGTTAAATAAATGTTCAATATTTCCATCTGAAGAGTATAAAGTATACTCAGGTTAAATATGTAAATGACAGTATATATTTATTAATGTGTCATTTGACTTGGCTGCTGAAACATTCATCTGAGCTGATGGACAGATATTGATTGATGATTGTTTGGTGTGTCTTTGTTTAAAGTGTGTTTGGAGGCAGCTCGGTCAGCTGCAGCGGACACACTCAGGTGAGGCGGAGACACAGAGCGCGAGGAGAATTATGCAATGAGCTCAGTCTGATCAGCAGCCAATCACAGCGCTCAGAGCTCAGTGAAAACAAAGCGCACATGGCCCGGTTTGCCGGTCCATGTGAACCGGCAACTGCTGCTATAGTGGCGGGAGCGCGCGCGCACTCACACGTCCGTGCACACACATACACATCCCTGCTGATCCACCTGACACCGATCGACCCACCGACCGACCGACCGCTGTCATCATGACCCAGTTCCCCGAAACCCGACCGGAATCACGGTGACGGTCCCCGTGATGGATCCGCCCCCCTCCTCCCCTCCCATCCCCTCCCCTCCACACACACACACACACACACACACACGTGTCTCAGTCAGTCTTCTTTCCTCCTCTTTACACGTTTCTCTGCATGAATCTTCACCTGGTGACGCGGTGCACGCGCCGGTAATTGGGGCAGTAAGACAGTTCAGAGCAGGATCCGCGTGAAGCTGCAGAACCTCATCAGAACCCGATAAAACACACGAGCGGCTCATCAAACTACATCAATAGATATATATATAAATGAATAAACGCTATTTGCGCACGAAGCGGTGCACCGCGCCGCGCCGCGCGTCTAAACGCGCCGCATCAAACCAAAGCGACTAAAACCACAAAGAGGAAACAGACACAATCAATAAACAACACTTATACAATAATAAAAGATCTGTTGACAATAACGGAGCGAAATGCGCCTCAGGTGCACCTGACACCTGATCCCTTTAGTTATTGATCATTTAGTTTGATTGATTCCGCTCTTCATGTTCTTCACAGACCAGCGTAGCTCCGCGCATTAAAACACGTTATTTTCTGCTTTACGCTCCACAGTTTACCAGTTTACCAGTCTACCTGTTTACCAGTTTACCAGTTTACCAGTCTACCTGTTTACCAGTTTACCAGTTTACCAGTCTACCTGTTTACCAGTTTACCTGCTCTTTACGCATCGCGCGTCCAAACCTGATATTGAGCTTGTTTAAGTTTACCTGCTGGAGCGGAGCGCTGCGTCACGCGTCAAAATACACCAACTGAGCTACAGATCCTTTATTAATTGATTGATTGGTTAGTTGATTGATTTTGTTTTATGCTACATTTCGCTTCCCACGTTTAGACTAAATGTTCTTTACGCAACGCCAGAGCGTCAAAACGTGCCTGAGTTCAACCTGCAGCTGGACTTCAACAGTCCTCAGACGCACCTGATGCACCAGGTGCGTCTTCACGCGCGGCGCTTCTCTCCACCTGCAGCCTGAGCTCATCGCTCCTCGTGCTGAATATTTGAATATCAGACATGACATTTTTCAAACAACTGAGAGCTCACAGCTGCACTGAACTCCTCCACAGACTCCACACCTGAGCGCGCCAGCCGGCACCTCAGGTTTAACACAAGCCGCAGCAAGCATCAACGCTGATTTGATTTTGGGGAGGTGGATAAGAAAGGTGCGTTGATTACCTGTGGTGTTGTTATTATTGTTGTTGTTGTTTGTATCCATGGCAGTGGTCGTCATCCTGAGCTGCAACAGGGTCACGCACGAGAGCGTTTTGTAAAAATCCGGAATATTTTCTGCGCTTCAAACCGCATCAGAGACGAGAAAAAGTAGAAAAGCGCGCGGAATAAAACCCGCAGAAGAAGAAGAAGTGTTTCTACTCTGACTCCATGTTCTGTTTTTCCTCTCTGAGTGACTTTAACAGAAGTGATGTCTGTCTGCTGCGCTACCAGTCCGCGTCTCTCACTCGCGCGCGCGCAGCCACCCTGCGGGATGATGACGTGAATGCGCGGGGGGCCGCCGTGCCCGCACGCGGCAGAAAACGGGACCATGTGACCGCGGGGAGAGCCTCGTGCCCCAGTGACACAGTTTCCCGCCCCTCCCCTCTCTGCTCAGTGTGTAGACGCCTGTTTAAATCCCCGAGCACGTGGAGCTGCCCGCTGCTCTCCGGCACAGAGGGATTGTGGGGAATGTAGGCGAAGGGATGAGTTTGTAGTTTAAGCTGAAAGAAAGCAGTTTTTCACTGTAAATCAACAGTACAATACATTTTAGTAACAATAAATCATGTGAATGATAGGAAATCTCTAGCAAATAGTCACTGATATTGATCATGTTTTTGTGAAATGGTCCAAGTTTATATAGAATTTATTGTCATTCATTATAAACTTAAAAACCCAATAAGAAACTCTTTTCCTTCCCTCAGTCATATACTTCCTGGTTATTGGACACTGATTTTTACGGCAAAGACAACTAATTATATTACTTCTTATAAACAATTAAATGCTTTTCATCTAAGTACTAATTAAAAAGTACAGTTGGGCTTTATATTAAACAATGAGCATTTAACAAAGAAGTATGACTGGCTTCTTGAAAAGCATATAAAGGGCAGGCTTTGATTTTTGAACATGGGTGGTATAGTCAAGGTGTGTATTCATATATACAAATTTGTACAGAATATGTATGTGTGTGGTTATTTGATAATGTGCCACATGTGTATATGTGTAGTTTGCACGTATAGTATCAATTAGACATTGGGACACACATATTCAAAGGTTTTTCTTTATTTTGATTATTTTCTACATTGTACAACAAACCTGAAGACACCAAAACCATAATCTAGCAATCATAAAACCAAAATATGTTTCATATTTTATATTCCTCATAGTCACCACTGTTTGCTTTGATGAAGCTTCATGAGCTCGTCACAATGGACATTAAACCAGTGGAAATCTGTACTTTGGTCTGATGAGTCCAAATTTGAGAATTTTGGTTCCAACCGCTGTGTCTGTGTGAGACAATCAACCTTTTCCAAAGCTGCTCCTCCCCATCACCACTTCTTCACAGAGTGCGCTCTCTTTGTAGTCACACTCACAGCTGAATGAGTTTGAGCAGTTTAGGAGTAAATGTTTTAACGGGCAGTCACACAGAACTTAACATTTGTACAGAGTTTTTCCCATGACCAACACAGTAGGAGTTGTGCTCAGTAAGTCTGCATCAATGCAGGGTTAACTGTTGAAGGGTTTAATAACCCACTTCCACTCCCCTCTAAATGGTTTGGGATGGCAGACCCTCCACATGAAACCAGAAACAGAGTGGAAGTAGGTAGGGTAGGGTGTAGAGACTCCTTTGGAAAAGATATGAAGAGAAGGTGAATGGATATAACACTGATATATCATCAACTATTAAGTTGATATGTTGAATTTGTTAGCAAACAGTTGCTTATTTCCACATCCAGCAGTTGTATTATATAGTTAATGTCAAAAAATTATTTGTGTAGTTCCTCAGTGTTCAAGTCTCGGTCCTTTACAGTTTCAATCTGCTTAAAGCTGCTTGTTTTTTTGGCCACTGTTTTTCAGCACAATACTCTGTAAAAACAACCTCTGTCATGTGGAGTCATGTTTCTGTCCACCTGGTGAATGTAAGTCCAATATTCACTTCATTTTAGTTTGAATGATATTGATCATTATTTATTTTAAACTGTGATCAGTCAGCATAAATTTATTCAAATGTAAAGTCTGCAATGACTCAGCAGTTTAAATTGACCTAAATCCACAATCTGCAGTGCTCTAATTGGAAACAACATATTGTAGTGTTTGTTGGACTTCGACTCACAGCTCTGCCGAGATGCAATAATAACACACCATGAAACACAATAAAATGACACAATATGAACAAGAAATAAATATGAAACTTACACAAAAGCATTTGAAATGATATTTATTATACTGCATTATTTCTGGAATTCCACTCTGACAAAGAGAAACAAATTCTCTTCAAATATTGTCACATTTAACAAAAGATAGTTCAGATATGTTTATGGTCTCAACGTCTGGACCAGACAAAGAGCAGCATGAAGGCTACAAAGCATTGATGTCATATTCAGGAGTAATTAAATACAACAGCATTGTAATTGTTAGTTATGTTTCTAACTTGAGGAGCCTCCTTTGATTCATCTGAACTTTATCCTCGACCTTTCTAAACACTTCTGTTCACTCTCTCAGAGACTAGAGAGTCTAAAGACCTGCAAGATGGAGAGAAGACTGAAAAAAGCCTTGAGATCAGGACCAAGTCCAGTCCAAGTATAGCACACATGAAACGAGTCTGAGTTAAAACCATCACTGAGGTCTAGAAAAGTCCAGATAATGATAACTGTCCTGATGACAACGTGAACAGAGTCATGGTTTTGAAATCACATGATCAGCTGTCACATATGTCTGCTATGTTTGAGTGTCCTCATACTTTTGGCCATGTAGCGTCTCTTACAAGTTAATGGAGAGTCTCTGACTAACCAGACTCTGCAGATTCTCTCCCACGTAAATGAAGTGCTTCTCATTGTCACGCTTTTGTCCGCCATATCTGCGATCGTAATGCCTGCGAAAACAGTCGCCAAAGTGAAGGTTACGACCATAATCGGCAAAATTAGAAATCTCATCATAGAATATATATTCATCTCCCTCAGGGTCAGGGTCTTCGTCATAGCGAATTATCATTTCCAGCTTGCACTTATTTCTGATCATCTTCTCGTGCTCCTTGAACAGTAACTCCAGGTCTTTCTGGTAAACAGAGAGGAGTCTCTTCACGTAGGAGTCGGACCCTCCCAGTCTCACCAGGTGAATCATCATCTGGATGCGGAAGAACGCCCCGTTCACCCAGGCCCTCAGAGTGTTGTTCGTTAAGTAGCCGTCATCCAACATGGAGTTCTTCAGCTTGGTGAGCGCTATGCTCAGCTGGCCATCGATCCGCTCCAGTTCGCTCCTCAGCTTGCCGGCGTTGTCCATGAACGTCCAGCAGGTCTCCAGACAGTGGTCGATCAGATCCCGAACATCAGAGGCCTTCTGCTCAGCAAACACGCAGCGCAGAGCGTCCTTCGTGCTCTCCTCTGGTGGACTGGAGAACTTCATGTCGATGAAGATGGCGATGGCGAGTGCTCCGAGGCCCGCCAGCTCAGGAGCTGGCGTGAAGGCGCCTAGCTTCTCTGTCAGGTCCTTGATCCAGTCTGTAGCGCAGTCAGGCGCCTCCATCTTCCTCTTCTCATAGTGTTGTTCCAGGATGTCTGAAGAATCCAGACTGCAGAACTTCATGATGGTCTGATTGATGCTCACATCTATGCTGTATTTCTCCTTACTTGACCAGATACCCATGATGTGGTGTCAGGGTCAGATGATGATGATGATGTTGTAGTAATCTGTGGAGCACTGAAACACAAGATGAGCAAAGTTAATTGTAGCACTCTGAAACTGAAATGATTGATTGATTGATTGACAGGAGATTAACTGAAAAAATTTAATCATTTAAGTAATTTTTTAAGCGAAAATATCAAATTCTCTTTTAGCAGTTTAAACATTTTTTTTTACTATTATTAATTTGATCTTTTAGACTCAATATATTTAATTTCAGCTGTAGGGTCTGTATGCTCATACAGTTAGGAATGAACCGCTTTTGTCTTGTGTTTCTTTGTATTTATTAATATCATTGTTAGTCTTGGCTCTTAATGTTAAAAACTGGAACATGATGGAAAGCCAGTCATGCTGTATCATCCTGAGCTCCACCACAGCTGTCTGAAAAGTTTATTTCAGAAGCTAAAAGTTGAATTGTGCTTCACCTGCTGAGTTTCCTGTTCAGTTTGTAACCACAGTTTTTAGTTTTGCTGATTAAATGTCCCACGATATCTGCAGCAGTGATATTACTGCAAGTATGGAGACGTTTACAATTACTGAAGAAAACACTCAAAAATCAAATAACAGACAGTAAAGAAATTACGTGGAAAGCTACTCACTGGTCAACATAATTTAAACATCAATACAACCAACAAGGACCTTAGAGGTGGAGACAAATGTCCACAGTGAGCAGCTCTGTCGGGGACACCTGGTTCTTCAGACCAGCTTCACTGCTGCTCTAAAACAGGATTTCAGTGTTTCTTTATCAGAACATGAAGAGGTGAACAGATTAATACATTATAATATCAAACCAGAAAGATTTGAAAAGATTTACCTTCCTCTCAGAGAGATTTCTGCAGACGATCTCACATCACATGTAGAGTCCTCCTCCTCCTTTTTATCTTTTTTATCTTTGTGTTTATTGGCAGAAACCACAGTAAAAGCTGCAAAGCTGCTATAGAGATGTGTAGGTCAAGCTGTTCTTCTGGATTCTGTTCTGGCTACAAGTTTACAGAGCTGACAGCATTCCTGCATTCCTGTGTCTCAGACCTCCTCCCTCTTCCTTCCTCCATTTCTGTTTTTAAAACAATCTTTATTGAATTTTAAGACAATATATCTAGAATTACAGTACAGCAACATATACAATACAATATAATACAACAAGAATAAAGTACAACCAGTGCCAAAGTGCTAAACATTTAGAAATACAATCTTTAAATGAAGACATAGATAAAGATCCAGTATCTGCCATGGAAGGTTCTGGTTTTTGTCAGATGTTCTCCTCCTTCTAACTTCTATAAGTATCTGATTGGCGACCATGTCAATTATAGTCTGGTTAATGACCATGGTGCATCTAGTTTTCCATAGTTTTATACATACAATACTTATGATGAACTGAAATAGTTCTTTTTGGTTGGAGGGCATCTTTTCTTCTAACAATACATACATGACAGAGTTACAATTCAAGTTAAAAACCAGTCCAAAGCCCTGTATCATGGACCAGACTTCTCTATAACAGTCCATCAGGAGGTGTTACTGTGTTTCGTCGTCATTACAATAAATCATAGGACACTCTTTTGTGGTTACATAGCAACTCCATAATACTACAGCTCTAACAGGAGTTGTCAGATAGATGCTTGTATTTAATTACGCCACCATAAATAGAGTCATTCACTTTTTTTTAAATAATTTTGCTTGGTAGGTCATTCCAATCTATCTTTATCATGTTGTGTAATAAAATCTCTGTATACCAAGGGAACACAGACCCTGTAAAAACCTTTCATTCGTGCTCCTTTTCTCATGTTTTCATGAGTAGAAAGACTCCTGCACTCCTGTTTCTTTATCAGAACATGAAGAGGTGAACAAATTAATGAATTAAAATATTAAACAAGAAAGATTTGAAAAGATTTACCTTCCTCTCAGAGACATTTCTGCAGACAATCTCACGTCACATGTAGACTCATTCTGCTGAACACTCACTGTCTGGTTCCTCTTTATGGCTTCAAAAGTGAAAGTTAAATCAGAGCCTTATAAACAGACTGCTGTTGCCTCCTGCTGGTCAGCTGTGTCCTCTCCTCCTTTTTATCATCTTTATGTTTGTGTTTATTGACAGAAACCACCATAAAAGCTGCAAACCTGCATACAGAGGTTTGTAGAATCATGACATCACAGTTTGACTCCATTTGATGTAAATGAGTTTATTTTATTTGTCTGTTTGCAAATTTAAAAAACTAAAGTTTTATAAAGGATTTATTGATCTAAGGTAAAAGAGGACGATGTTCAGGTTGTTTTTACTGCTCTCAAATATAGAAATGGGTCAAATTTGACCCAGATAGTATGCAAGGTCAATAGATTTCCACATGTGAGTCCTCCAGTGTGGGAATGTCTTCAGAGATCCAGTGTTTAAGAATCACCTTCCTTGTTATATACAATAATATTCTGATCATTTTAGCATTTTGTCTGTTTTAAGTACCGTCCACCTCAGCTGCCAATATACAGTGAACTGATGACATCGTTAAGTATCCAGTTATATGAATTATTTTGTTCTTCACTTCTTTTCAAAGGTTGTGAACCTTTGGATGTTTCCAGAACATTTGGATGCAGGAACCAACCAGCGTGTGTGTTCTGTTTCATCCAGAGAGCTGTTCCACATCCTTTTAACTGCATTGACAGATCATCCATATATATGTTCAAAAGTAAATGAGACAAAAGAACACCTGTCAAACTCCATAATTCACATTGAACGGAACTATAAAATCTCCCCTTTATAGCAAAAATACATGTTAATGCCATGTTTACATCTAAAACCAAACTCAGTTCTCTCCAGCACTTTGGATAGAAGCTATTTACCAGCTTTATCTTCAATGACAGGCACTAGTATATCAGATAAAGTAGAGCTTCCCCACTCCCCTATCTTTACATGCAGGGTCTATTTTTACTGGACCGGCTAGCACACAACACAAATAAATGAATAAATAAACAAATTATTGCAACAACACAAATGGCACTAAAGGTTGCCAGTCACCTGGAGGCAGGAAGCTGCAGTAAAACTAAAAACTGTAGTTATAAACTTGAAAGCACAGAGGAAACTCAGGGAACACAGACCCTGTAAAAACCTTTCATACTCTTTTTCTCATGTTTCCACATATAGAAACCCTTCTGTTGTTTCTGTTCATAAAGTCTGAATTTAAAACAGTTTTCACTGCTGTTCTCAAACAGAATTCCAGTGTTTCTTAACCAGAACATGAAGAGGTGAAGAGATTATTAATAAACAACAAACCAGAGAGATTTGAAAAGATTTACCTTCCTGCAGACAAGCTCACATCACATGTAAATTCAGGCTGCTGAAGACTTCTAGTCTGATTTGTCTTCAAAAGTCCAAACTACATCCAGCTGCCGCCACAGGATGAATGTGAAGGACAGTGAAGTTGAACTTCCTGATGTGGTTTGTTGGCTGGGTGGGTCACAGAAAACACTGCTCTCAAAACATGATGACATTTATCTCGACTTCTCAGTCGGGGTTGAGTTCAGGACAAAATGCCAAACTTTAACAAACTATGGTTAATGAACATCTCATAGTTTACATTCATAGAGTGCCTGAAGATGCCAGTAAAGGTTTTGTAATGGATCCCCAGTGCTGTTGACTCATCATAATTAACATCAAATAATAAATGATTTAGAGCAAGAGAGGGCCTGTTCAATTCTAATCATTGCAGAGGTCTGTTCAGCACATATCATTAACATATTAGTATTCATATGGAGTAAATGACATAGTTCTCCTTGGGTAAAAGAGCTTCACTCAATCTTTGAGGAGGTGGATATCCTGTATATCTATAGGAATACGCTGTGTTGTAATGTTACCTCCATTAAAAACAGAGAGGAGTCTCTTCACATAAAAGTTGGACCCTCCCAGACTCATCAGGTGAATCATCATCTGGATGCAGAAGGCTCCACTGAATACATTTAAACACAGCAGGGGTTCCAGGGGTCACTGGTCCAGGATTTAGCTGAACATCTTCAGAGAGCAGGATCAGCATGAAGAGGAGACCTGCTACTCTCTGAAAAGGGGTGGCAGATGGATTAGTGATTCACTCTGGTACCACAGGACAGATGAGTAGATTGCAAAAAATCCCAGTAAGTTATGATGAAAACTCACTGTAGGAGCGTCAGCTGGCCATGAGCCAGCATTTATCCCAAGCCCACTTACTAAGTGTCCCAGATGTTTTCCATCAGTGTTGATTGCTCTGGTCAGACACGTACAGCAATGAGTACCAACAGTACTCTAAAAAGCACTCCATGAAACACAGCCCAGGTGTTTTTACTGATGAAACAGTGCTTTAAACTTGATGCACGTTTTGACAGGAATGCTCTGTGGTATGATAAACAGTCCTATGTAGCAATCTCATCTAAGATCCCAGTGGCCAGAGGGTAGAAGCTCCTCTTAAGCCTCTCAGCACAGGCCCAGTGTACCTGGGACCTCCTCGTGACCTCCGGGTGGTTAGAAAGCCCGGAAGATCCCTGAGGCCAGGACCATTTCCTTTGATGTTGTTTGTGATTTAATTGTGTGATTTCAAATTGAAGCAAACAGGTTGGCTGTTGAAGAAATGACTGTATTATTGTAATATTTTAATGATCATTAATCCAGTGTGGAAGTGTATTTAACTGATCAATTTTGTCTTTAACGAACATGGTGCACTCTTGACCCTGTCTATTGACCTTCATGTGTTGTAATCACAGTTTTCTGTTTTTAAGTCAGATGTCCTGCACCTTGTTTGTGTAGAAGGAAAGAAGAAATGGGAAAGGTTATCTGATGTGCATGATGCATGGTGACCCTCATTCTAAAGAAGTGATAGATGGAGAGGGGAGCTAAATATAAAACCTGGAAGTTTGACAAGATGGACATGACACTATGTATGTAATTTCTTGATTGATTATCTTACAGGAAACAGGTGTCAGCAGACAAAGAAACTGGGCAGCACACAAGGTTCTTGTGTTGACAGTTGTGTTGGGTGGAGGCTGAAAGTATTTTAAGTGTTTGTGTGAGCTGTTCAATGTGTATGTGTAAGATTTAGTTATTAATTAAAGGCAGTTGGACTGCAGGAAAGGTACTGTGTCTCTGGTATTTAATTACCTTTATTGACTAGACAAATTGATATTTTGGCTTTAACAATATAGTGTTTCCTACGCCTGATTTCCAGCTCTTATCATTGTCCTGTTGCTCTACATCCTTCTGCCAGGATGTACAACCTGAACAGTATGTAAGGGTCAATAAATCCCAGGAAATATTTTTTCCAGTCCTCAAGCATGGGAATGTCTTCAGAGATCCGGCGTTTAAGAATCTCCTTCCTTGTTATATACAATAATATCATACGTTTAGCATTACATCTATATTTAGTACTGTCCACTGTCCTAACTTATATCCAATTATATGATTTTTTTTATTACTTCTTTACAAAAGTTGTGAATCTTTGGACATTTCTAGACATTTATAGAAGCCTGTGTGTTCTATTTCATCCAGAGAGCGGAGTGTGGACCCAGCCTGCTCCTCAGTAACGCTGCAATGCACTTTCAACTTTGCCCCTCCATCACTGTAGCAGGTAAGAATGTCAAGAGTATTTACTACGGTTGAGTTTTATTTAAGACACGAAACATTAGAAACATGTGACCTGTTCAACAAGTCTAAGTCAAAACAAAAGAGACAAGTCAGAGTCTAAAGACCTGCAAGATGGAGACAAGACTGTCAAATATCTGAGACGAGTCAGAGTCAAAACCATCACTGAGGTCTAGAAAAGTCCAGACATAATGGTAACTGTGCTGATGACAACGTGAACAAAGTCATGGTTTTGGAGTCACATGATCAGCTGTCATATATGTCTGCTATGTTTGAGTGTCCTCATACTTTTGGCCATGTAGCGTCTCTTACAAGTTAATGGAGAGTTTCTGACTAACCAGACTCTGCAGATTCTCTCTCATGTCACTGAAGTGCTGCTAAATCTCACACTTTTGCTGGCCAAAATTTGTCATAGTTGCTGGAAAAAAAGGGTGTGCTTTTTTATTTTCATCTGTTAGATATATATAAAAGGTCTTAGGAAGTATTACCAACTCACAATTGTCATATATCATCTCCTTGTGCTCTTTGAACAGCAGCTCCAGCTCGCTCTGGTAATCAGAGATAAGACTCTTCACGGGGTCGCAGGTGTCAGTCCCTCCCAGTCTCACCAGGTGAATCATCATCTGGATGTGGAAGGCCGTCCCGTTCACCCAGGCCTTCAGAGCTTCGTTCGTCATGTGACCGTCCCTCAACATGGAGTTCTTCAGCTTGGTGAGCGCTGCACTCAGCTGGCCCTCGATCCTCTTCAGGTCTTTCCTCAGCTCTTGTCTGTTGGTGAAGTTCATCCTGCATCTCTTCAATCTGATCCCAGACCTCGGAGGCTTTCTGCTCAGCAAACACACAGCACAGAGCGTCACTTCTGTTGTCCTGTGCTGTTTTTCTGTTTGTTTTGTTTGTTTGTTTGTTTGTTTGTTTTTCCCATTGCCCGGGCTCTCAATGTTAAAAAGTGGAACATGATGGAAAGCCAGTCGTACTGTATAACATGTAAAACTGTACAGAAATCTAAAAATCAAAATTGAAATACAAACAAACAAACCCACAAAACACCTTTTTTCTCGCTTTTATCTATGTCATCTCTCTCTCTATCAGTTCTTACTGCATGTCTACAAAAACACTGTCATTGGCTGTTCTTGAGATGGACGGATGGAACATGATTTTAGTTTGGGGTTGCTGACTATTAAACATCAATACAGCCCACAGAGACTCCTTTCTTTACATGTAGGGTCTGTTTTTGCCAAACCAGCTCATACACAACACACACACAAATAATTACATTACACATTAAAAAACAAATGGACCTCCGGGTTTCCAGCCACCTGCAGTACCAATAAACACTTAAAGCAGCAAAACTAAAAACCAACAGCAGTTCTAAACCTTACAGCACAGAAGAAACAGAATTAAACTTATTAAAATCCTGTTATCAAACAAGTTGAACTCATCTTTGGATGGAGGGAACACAGATCCTGTAGAAACCTTTCATATATGCTCCTTTTCTCATGTTTTCATGTATAGAAGTCCTTCTTCTCTCTTTTTTTTCTGTTTTAATAAAGTCTGAAAACAGAAAAAACAGATTTCAGATTAGCTTTAATGTTGCTCTAAAAGGGGATTCCAGTATTTCTTTATCAGAATATGAAGAGATGAAGAGATTATTAATAGATATTTAAACCAGAAAGATTTGAAATGATGTATCTTCCTCTCAGAGATATTTTTGCAGATGGACTCATATCACATGCAGACTCAGGCTGCTGAAGACTTCTGGTCTGATTTGTCCCAACTACATCCAGCTGCCGCCACAGGATGAATGTGAAGGACAGTGAAGTTGAACTTCCTGATGTGGTTTGTTGGCTGGGTGGGTCCCAGAAAACACTGCACTCAAGACATGATGACATTTATCTCGACTGCTCAGTCGGGGTTGAGTTCAGGACAAAATGTCAAACTTTAACAAACTATGATTAATGAACATGTCATAGTTTACATTCATAGAGTGCCTGAAGATGCCAGTAAAGGTTTTGTAATGGACCCACAGTGCTGTTGACTCATCATAAATAACATCAAATTTATTATTTGATGTTGACCCTGAGTTAAATCACATATGAATGATTTAACTCAGGGCCCCCAAATGTGGTGTAAAAAAGTAGACAATTATTAATTATAATATGTGGAGGTCTGTTCATCAATAACATATCAAACTACACAGGCTCATGTGAGATTCAGAAATGAGAATAAAGATCATGTTTTTAAGTTATAGTAAATGCAGGTATTTGGAACTGTAATGATTCCATGAAAAGTTATTCAATTATTCACATTATAAAACATATAAAAACTACATTTTAATGCTCAAAAATACATTGATTCTTATTTTTCAAAGTTATTTCATTCTTCTAAGCCTCCTTTTGTTTGCATTTATTGATTAGACCACATTATTTGTGCTGAAAGTCATATATTGCTGTGGTTCAAATACATAAACTAGGTTATCCTCATTTCTTTGCTCAATAGTTACAAAGATTGCCACCTTTAATAACATATTCATTGTATTTTTGATCTGCTGTGGTCTGTTGCTTTCCTCAGCCACCATAGCCATCTGTACAAGTTGGTGTGGTCTGGACTGCTTTACTTCACTGCTCACAAATGATTGTAATAATTATGATGATGGGTGTTGTTTGAAGGGTCTGCAATCAAGCTGGTATCATATATAAGGAAATGTGAATCCACATAAAATGAACTCTTGCAGTAAACTGTAGAAAATAGATGCTTTAGTGCAACACTTGAGTAAATTTACTCTTTGTCAGTTCTGGTAATGAGCATCAGGTTTAGGCAGGTAATCATTAAAATAATTGATCATATGAACCTATGCAGGATGTTGCTTTGCATCTTTACAAGAAGTCACATGACTTACAGACACTGAGCAACAGGAGGTTGGTTCAGAAAAAACTCTTCTGCAGTCAGACAAAGGAACAAACTCAGAGCCTGAACTCAGTCTCAGTCACTGCTTTGTATAAAACTTCACTTAAACACAATAGGAAAAGCTTTTGGGTTCAGATTCTCTCCAAACAGGTAAGAAACATTTATTCTTTTACTTTTGCTTATCCAGCTGCAGGTGTTAATGTAAATATCTTAATTGTTTTGATTTAATTTGGTCTCTATTCCTGTCAATAAAAGTGTGAGACAAAACAACAACAACAACAACAACAACAATTACAACAAAACAAAACAAAACAAAACAAAACAAGAAAACTAAAAAGAAAGAAAAAAAACTGTATGCATAACCAATACTGATGTAAATCTACTGCAATCATAACATATCCTTACCAATAATGCACAAATGATGTTATACAATTTTTACCATAAAACTTTTGCTATCCAGAGCATACCTTTATTTCAATCAGGAGAGACAGATGAATGAAGCAAAACGAATCGTTCATTATACAGAAGATATTGATGATTAAGTCTGTGGTGATTAGACTCTACAGGGAGATTTTGAATCGAGGGACATTTGTCCTGGGCAGCAGCAAGAAAATCAATCATCATACAGTCCCCACAATCAGGTGATTATATCTAAGCAGCCTATATCTATGATCATTTTTCTGTTTTCAGCAACTGACAAAAACAATAAATAAAAATATTTGATGTTTTCGGACACTTTCAGTTGTTTCAGTCCAACCCGCCATGAGAGAGAGAGTGAGGGTTTCCTCACAGGGTTGTCTGAATTAACCATCAGTCAAATGTTCAGCGGTGGAAAGCAACTTGTTCAAACTTAAAGAATCAACTTCAAAGAATGTTCTGCTTGAGTTTCAGTTCTAGTCAGACTTTGGATATAATTGTTTTTTTTTTTTTTTTTTTTAAATATGATGACACTGGACACTATTTTAACAATCTAAAGCTCGTGGCCCGATTGCATTTAGGGTCCAAATTCACTTTTGCTATTTTAACGGCGGAAAAATGGTCAATGCGCCAGCCGCATGGTTCAAAGGGGTTATACTTAGTCTCCTCATTAATCATAGATATAACATGCAATAAACCAATCACAGTGTCATCTCCCATTCCCTTTAAGAGCGAGGTGCGCTTGCACTTTAGTGGATTGCTATTATGACGGTGCATTTGTATAGTAAGAGAGAGCGCTTCTCTGCTCCTGCACAGAGAAAGCACATGATCCATAACACACTGGCCCCTGCTGCTCCTAGACCCTCCTGCGGTCAGCCCCAGACCACCAGTTTAACATCCTGTTCATTAATTTGCCGTAATTTTATCCTCGTTTGGTTTTGAAAAGGTTTATTTTTTTTTTTTTTACAGCTTTAGTTTCTTTAAAATCGTTTTGTTCAGTCATGGAGTAACAGGTCAAATCAGCGGAGTTTAAATTGCTGAACGTGAGGAACCCTGATCACTGTAATCTCAAAACTGTAAAGGAATATATATAAGAATATAGAAGCTGTGCAGATTCATTCCCTTCGTTAGTTTAATAATTGTTTTCACCTCATTTATTTCCTCATGTGTTCCTCATGTCATCATGTATTGATGAAGCAGGAAAGTCGATCTGTGTCTGATCAGTTGTTGTCCGTCTGTTTAAATACCAACGTGTCACAATTTGGTCAAATAAAGAATCAATTCAATCCGTCATTACTGCGATTAGTTAATTCTGATTAATATTATGACTGACATGTAGTTTTTATATGCACAGTAATAATCTTTCACATTGAAATCTTTTATTTGTTACCTTTTGCGTGTGTGTGCTGCTGTGCGTCCTGTGTGTGTAACGGGCAGAGTGTGAGTTGTGCACCTGCCTGTGTAGCTGCATATTACATAATGCGCTCTTAAAATAACAGTGAAACATTGCGTCATTGACATAGTGCAATCGTTCTCTGCTCCCTCAAGATATCAATGCGCCAACAATGCGCCTGACCACACCTTACTTTTAGACCAACACATCCATGGGCGCACTAATTGGCGCAAGTGCCATTACTATTTTAACAACGTGGGCGCTGGGCGGGTAAAAGACAACTGCGTCGGTCTTAAAATAGCAAAGAGACTTCGCTGCACTTAGCGCCGCACTTAGGGCCCATAATATGTAACATGTACTGATCTCTCATCTGGCTGCTCTGCGCTGTGCTTTCATTATCATGATTATTCTCTAATTTTCTCATTGTTTTTACTTTGTTGCAATTGAGAACAGCACCTCAGATTTAACATTGTTTAACCAGGTTTAATTATACAAATTATATGATGGTGTGTTGTAAAATTATTTCATTAATGTAAACTGTTTGTCCCTGTTTAACCTTGAAGTTGGCCTAGTACCGTGAACCTATTATAATTTTAGGCTAGATAATGTTTATGAATATAATTCCTTGTTTTCAATCTAATTATTCTAGACTAGTGCTTATAGTCTTAAAATCAACTAAATCATTAAATTTTAATATATGTAGTTTTATTATCGGGCCATAATTTGGTTCTTCATGATCTAATTTAAAGAGGATTCTCATGGTTCTTCTTTGTAAGATGGAAACTGATTGGTGTGCATTTTGTGTGTTTGGAGCAAGAATTGAGCAGAGTAAAGCATACATTGTGCTTATTTAATAGATCCTTAGTCTTGTATAGTTTTGATATTCAGAGGCCATTCTAGGAATTCTTATCTGGAGTGGCGAAGAGATGTCCAGAGATTTCTGCAATGTGATTTTAATGTGCACACACAGACAAGCAAATTTTTATATGCATTAATATTATACTAATAATAGACTAAAACATAGATTATTAGGCTACAGGCATATGCATAACTGTTGATGGTCAATCTCCTGTTTTCAGAACCTTTATAGTCAAGTAGGCTAACAATCACAATGACAAATAAATAGGACCTCTTTCTATGAAGGTTAAGGGTAATAAGTACTCAAATGCTCTGAGCAAACCAAACAAAAATGCATAATGCAAACCATGGGTTCTGTCTTACTCTAAATTAACTTAATATGTTTACTCAGAATTATAACTTACTTTTAACATTTTAACAAATACTGCAGTTTCTTCATATTCACAAGCAAATATGTGAATTAGGTTGACGTCTTAGATCAGTTTCTACATAGTCTTTGTCTCATATTTAATTATACAAGTACAATGTGTAGTGAAATCCTACATGATCTACAAGACTGTACAGGAGAAATGTAAAAAATGTGTTACTTGTGGACTATTGTTTACTCTCCTTTACTTTCCAATAATGGTTTCCAATAATAATAAAATCATCTTATGATTTATGGTGTAGTTTTTCTTTGCACTATGTATTCATGTCTGTTTCTGTTATTGCTGTAATTAATGGCAAGAAGTTTGAGTGGTTGTGTTGTGGTTGTGGTTTGGAGTATTTACAGTTTTTAGTTCTGGATGTTGCGCAGCCTTCAGACCTCTATAGTGCACGACATGCTAACAGGATGTTTAGGTATAAAGTTGCTTTATTTTCCTACCAAAAAAATGTCATATTCCTTATATAATAACCTTCTTTTCTCTTATTCTTGTAGATTACTGCTGTCCTCTCAGTGTGCGCTCATCATGGATAATGCAGATCAACTCATTGATAAGATCTACTCCATTGTGGATCTACAGAAGGAAAGTGCAGACAAATTGAACAACCTGGCCAGTGAGCTGGAGAAGTACAATAAGAACATAAATGTCAGTAAAGTTGTTGGGAGCTCTTTGTCTGTAGGTGGTGCAACTGCACTGACAGTGGCAGGTTTGACAACCATCTGCACTGGAGGAGCAGCGATACCTCTCCTAGCTACAGCAGGTACGGTAGCATCAGGGCTTGGCATGGCTACCAGTTTGACTGCAGATGTTATTGATGCTATCATATCAAGTTCTGCCATGACAGACGCAAAGCAGATATCAAAGAAGATCCAGAATCTTGAAAAAGAAATCCAGGATCTCACTGGATCACTGGTGAAGTCCTGCAGCGATGCTCCTCCAGAAGATTATGTTGTGGATCAGATCCTGAGAAAGATAGCCAAACGAAACGGACTGAAGTTAAATGATAAGATCAATGTGCTCACAGTGGTTTCTGATTTATCTGTAAAGAAGATGTTTGAGAAAGATGAAGATTTCGGTCTTCTGAACAAGTCTGCACTGGAGTTGCCACAACTTTCAGAGTTTGTTACAGAGCTGACCATAAAAGAAATTGCCAAAGCAGGAACAAAAAAAGTACAGAGAAAAGTGATGAGAAAAGGAGTCACCAAAGCGGTCAGCTCTATGGGACTAGCAGCTTCAAAGAAAGCAGTTAGAAGTGTAAGTAAGACTGTCGCTCAAAGAGTGGAGCTTAGGAATAGTTTTTGACCTGCAGCATTCAAGTCAAGGCAATTTTACTAACATCCTCTGTCCTTTAATCCTCAATTCAAATAAGGAAAAAAAAAAAAACCTTTAACAGGGGAAAATATTAGAAAGCTCAGGAAGAGAAGCAGAGAAGGAATCTCTCTGCAGGACAGACAGACAGGAAATAGATGTATGTACAGAAAAGACCCAGCAAGTAAAATGACAGAAATACATCATGGACAATCTGGATGAAAAGATTATAGATAGATTGATAACATACAGTATATTAAGAATCTAATCAGGAAGATGTCAAGGATATGTGAGGAAGAAAAACAGTGTCCGTACTGTGCCACAGGTCTAAAAGTATTCCCAATCCCACTGATTACTATGTCTAACACCATACTCATGTTTCAGCTAATCAATTTAATTCATGATAAGAACTTGGACATGGAACAAAGTAATTCAATATAGTCATAATGAGTTCATTCAGAATCCAGTAAATCTTATTCTTGTTATTAATTATAAAGTGTTTATTTTCAGGTTGGTGGAGGAGTAGTCGGACTTCTGTTTTCTGTTCCTGAGCTTATTGAAAACTGTAACAGTCTGGACAACTGTAAGACAGAAACCAGTCAGAGTCTGAGAGAGATGGCTACGGCCATACAAACTGCCTCTGAAGAGATGAACAGAGAACTGGATGAAATCAAGTGAGTCTCAGTTTTGTAGCTACACTTGCCATGTTTCATTTCCATGTTTAAGGTCTTAAGGTTTAAGTTATGAGAGAGTGAAAACAGTGAAAAGGGAAACACCTTAAATGGGCTTAGAACACATTGTGATCATAATGCCATCAGACCAGCCAGAACACATCTGGAGATGGTCAGGCTCACATTATGATCAGATCTCAGCAGGTGTGAATTTCAAGAAATTGGTCCAATAAGTTGAAAGGTCACCTGTGTGTTGATGAGTCAGCCAGCTCCAACCAGCTAGTTTTCATATTGAGATCTGATCAGAATGCGGACACAATTAAGTAAACAAGAATGTTTTATAATGCTAGATATAAATGCAGAGACTCATCAATCAGATATCATTTTCTAGACAACATATCCAGATACAGATCACATGTTAATGCCAGCTGATTGTTGGGTAACGTTGGTCTTTAGAAATTGAAATATAAGATGGAGTCTGAGTCATGAGTTTGTGGCTTTCCCATTCCTTCTTTGATGTCTTGATGTCTGATTTGCATTTGCCTTCAGTTCTTCATGGACCACATTTTTATAACTGACCTCTCAGTGATACTACGAGTACCACAGACACAAGTTTTGCTTGTTCTCTTGAGTGACTGAATTTGTACAGTTTACTGTAAATCATGTGATGAAAATAACATCTGGTAACATGTACAAACATACAGCAACATGGACATTTTGACTAAAATGCTTCTTTTTTATTTTCCTCTTACAGAGAGCTGTGTCAGAAAATAGCTGACATGAAGTGCTGGAAGAAATACGCCAAGAAGAGCTCTCATAAAAGGAGGTTGAGGAAAATGTGGTGTTTTTAGATAAAATCAAGACCAGAAGCAAACTCTGTTAATCTCTCCACATCATGGATGTATTATAAGGATTAGATAGCAGATTCTAACATGGCACCCACTGATGTCCTACCGAGTACATTCACCAAAATGTTGTCCTCTCTACTTGGTCTACTTACATGTTTTCCAGCCCACTGCACATGTGCATTAGTATCTCTCTTTAGTATCTCTACTCTGTGACTCTGTGATACATCTCACAAATGTACACATCATGTTGAAGACTCAGTAATTTACTGTCTTGTCTTGGTGATGCCTACCCTGTTTTACTTTATACCCTTACACATCAAACTCATATTGTCTCTCTCCAGCTTCAGGCCTTTCTTACATATATACATGTATTTGAACTTGAGTGACTGAATTGTACTGAAAATTTCAGGGCATGACAGATTGCTTGTCTGTGACCTGGCTATTCTTCTTCTGTATACTTCACCTCTGTGCTCTCATTTGTAATGAAACAATAATCTAACATCATTTAATTAAAAATCAACTCAAGAATCATTATGGCTCCAAAGACGTTTCTCTCACCAGTTAATGCAACAAAGCCACTCTGGCTGCAGCACCTCTGTTTCAGCTGTGACTGTAACGTAACTGGTGGTTGCTGCCTCCTCTGCACAACAACAATATTCAACCTTGTAAAAGTATGGCACCACATTTCTGATTCCAACATCATATCATGAAACTTGTTTCCTTCCAAATATACTGAAAGTGTGTGCTTTAGTGTCCCTTCTCCCTGTCGCTAGCAATAAAAACACACCATAGCAGGTGGATTGTTTTGGAGTTTGGAGACCATGTTTGTCAGTTTGTAGTTAAAGGCAGATTGCCAGAGTTCACCAGATGATGTAGGGACTATTTCTAGGGCACCACTAAGGATAGAGCTGGCACTGATTGTGTGTTATTAGTGTATTATTTGTAATTATTGTACTTCTCAAAGTGGGGTCCGAGGAACCCCGGGGGGAAATATAGTTAAAGGAACATATTTATCATTTCTGTTCTGTGGTGATTTGACATCATTTGATTTGACCAGACATGATTGATTTGAATTTATTAAACTGATTGGAGAATCGTGATATTTGGGTGAATGAGAGCTTCACTTCCTAAACTGGATCATCTGGGAGGTAAACTCATCTGGGTTTTAAATATTCACCAATGTTCAAACGTTGTTCTATATAAGATTATGTACACTATACATATATATGTAACTAAACACACTATACATCCATATTAGCGTTCTTGTTGGGGATTCACTGTGATGGTATTTCTTTCCTGCACATGGTGTTTTGTTGTTGTAAAAGTAATTATCCTGAGAGGTCAGAGGTCAAAGAATGTCACACAAAGTGTCACAATCTTTTTCATAAACCATGACAAAGAGGGAGACACAATGTTTTCAGGTGTTAAACAAAATCATTTATGAAATATAAAGGGGGGAGGTGGATCTGCCATCCCTGCTCTTCATACCACAGTGGCAGAGAGAGTACATGGCAGAGGGGCTGTTTTTGAATATGTTAGTCTAGTCTGCTTGACTCATTGATCTTTTATCACCATGGCTCTGAAATATCAGCAGCCTGAATGTGCTGCACTTTGTGTACAGATCAAATCAGTAAATCCTTTATTAAACTTTGATTTTAAATTAAAATAAACTCAATTGCACCAAATCAGTGGGGTCAAACTGTGATATCATGATTCCACATATCTCTGGTATGAAGCTTTTACAGAGGTTTCTGCCAAATAAACATACAAACATTCATACAGGAGAGTCAGGAAACTAAGCTCTGAAACAAAGATGTCTCCTATGTAGGAATTTGTGCACTAAAATATCTTTATGATTTTATGGGGGAATTATGAATTATTATTGCGCACAACTCCAACATGAAATTAATGGTCCAGTGACATAACTCATATTAGAGTAGGAATAATAATAGGGAAGTAGTCCTTCTTGTGTCCACACAAGAGAAGTCAATTAGGACTATGATTTTTATTCATATTCATTAAGATTTTGTGAGAATAAAGGTCTTTTAAGGTTAATTGATTGATGCAAAATCAAGAAAACAAATGAGTTTATTTTAGTAACACACATTTATTACTAATACTACAGCTAAAAGTACTAAACACTACAACATTTCACAAATAAGACACAAGAGGGAAAGGGAAACTAGTGCACAAGTATATGGCTAATGAATGATATGAATGCATGATGCAGAGTTATCTATTGTGTAGCTGGTATGAGAGACCTGATAAACAAATGAGATGGCTGTTACCTGAGAAGCAGTGAGTCAAATCATCAGTACAACAGCTTAGTTTGGAATTGACAAATGAAATTACAAATCATGAAAGCACCAGGTTTTAAGCAAGTTGAAGGTTTTGTAGGAATGTTTGTTTCAGGCTTCTTGAGTCTAGATCTTATAATGATGAGTAAGTCTGGACTTGGAAAGTTTCCATTGGAAGAGAGATCCATGCTCTCCTTTCTGACGTTTCACCTCCTGTTGATCTGAATCACATCTTCAGACTAGCAAACTGCAGGCTTCCACCAGCATGGCTGAAAGCAAGAAGAACCAGCATCAAGCAGCCCAAATGAGCAGCCTAAAAAAAGCAGCTTAAAAAACACTGCACACAATATCAGATAAGACACTGTTTTAAAACTTCAGTCTGCTCAACCAGAAGGTGCATTCTTGCAAATCCTTGAGGTTGCAGAGTTCTGGGTGAGCAGAGTTAGTGTCCTCCTGTTCATGAACAGGTGGGTACAGTTCCTGAATACGGTTACACCATTAATCAAAGAATTTACAATTTAGCAATTAGATTATTCTTAATTTTGCATTTTTGAAAGTAGCTTTAGAATTCTGAAAGTGAACCAAGCAGAATGATACTAAACATGATGTTAGTGTTATCAAGGACGAACTGGTAGTTTGAATTCCAGCCCAAGAAATAGATTCTATGAGATAGAGCCACAGTGTGCTACCAGCTCTGTAAAACTTAGAAGTTATCCTCTAGCTGTTTCTGATATGCATTCCAGCCTGAGTCAGTTTTAAGAAACAATCCTATGACTGTTACTGCCCTGCATCTCAGTGAGTGCATGTGCAAATCTGTTGTGCCCACTAGAGCCACTAGATGGTGCCATAGCTACCCCTCCTCCACAGGAAGCTACTCCCCATAGTGTAGGTCACTTCATTGTTTGGTTAGGCTAGGGTACTGCCCAAACTACACTACAGTGTCTGCCATGCAATACCATAGCCAACCACATTGTTTTGTTGTACCAATCAACTGTTTTATTTAACCCACTGTTCCAGAGACAACAAAAACATAAATGTAGAAATTAATTAGTTAATTGTCTGTTATTTCTTTCATAGCACAGAGAGAAATACATGTTATTATAAAAATATATATGTTACAGAGGATTTAATGATGATATTGATCATTCTTTATTTTCAACTTTGATCATTCAGCATAACATTATTTGTAATGTCTGCAATGACTCGGCAGTTTATATTGACCTACATCTAAATCTGCAGCACTCTGATTGGACAGTCTGAAACAACATACTGTAGTTTTTGTTGGACTTTGACTCACAGCTCTGCTGAGTCGCAATAACACCATGAACTACCATAAAATGACACAATATGAACAAAAAACATATGAAACTTACACGAAAGCATTTGAAATGATATTTATTATACTGCATTGTTGTTGTAATTCCACTCTAACAAAGAGGAAAAAACTCTTTTAAAATATTGTCACATTTAATAAAGAAAGAACTCAGATACAATTATAGTCTCCATGTCTGGACCAGACAAAGAGCAGAAGCCAGAGTGAAACACAGATTAAATCGCTGTCTAACATGAAGGCTACAAAGCATTGATGTCATATTCAGGAGTAATTAAATACAACAGCATTGTAATTGTTAGTTATGTTTCTAACTTGAGGAGCCTCCTTTGATTCATCTGAACTTTATCCTCGACCTTTCTAAACACTTCTGTTCACTCTCTCAGAGACTAGAGACATCTTTCAGGCTGAAGCTCCTCAGTTAAAGATTACATGCTTAAAGTTCACAATAACTAAACATGATTACACAGATTATATGTGTTACAAACACAATTACTCACACTGTAAATATTGATCAAGACTTAACATTCATTGATCAGATTTTACTTCACTGCATCAGTTTACTTCTTCTATTCAGTATCTGCCATTAAAGGTAGTGTTTAAGGCATCAAACATTAGAAACATGTGACCAAAAGTATGTGGACATCACTGTTCAACAACTCAAAACAACCAAGAGACAAGTCAGGGTCTAAATACCCGCAAGATGGAGACAAGACAAAATATCTATGAGACCAGTCAAAGTCAAAACCATCACTGAGGCTGAAAAGTCCAGATATAATGATAACTGTCCTGATGACAACGTGAACAAAGTCATGGTTTTAGAGTCACATGATCAGCGGTCACATATGTCTGCTATGTTTGAGTGTCCTCATACTTTTGGCCATGTAGCGTCTCTTCAGATGAATCAGTTTCTCTCTCATTAGAAGTTAAAGGAGCCTCTCAGACGAACCAGACTCTGCAGATTCTCTCTCACGTCACTGAAGTGCTGCTGAATCTCACACTTTTGTCGGCCGTATCTATGATCATAATACCCATAAAAAGCACCCTCAAATTCTAAGTCTAGGTCAAATCCACTAAAGTCAAGTTCAGAATTCTCATCATATAACTCATATTGATATCCACTGAGTTCATGGTCATCTTCATCAAAATGACACCAGCAGTCCAGCCTGCACTTATTTCTGATCACCTTCTTGTGTTCTGTGAAAAGTAACTCGAGTAGCCGTCATCCAACATGGAGTTCTTCAGCTTGGTGAGCACTATGCTCAGCTGGCCGTCGATCCGCTCCAGTTCGCTCCTCAGCTTGCCGACGTTGTCCATGAACGTCCAGCAGGTCTCCAGACAGTGGTCGATCAGATCCCGGATATCGGAGGCCTTCTGCTCAGCAAACACGCAGCGCAGAGCGTCCTTCATGCTCTCCTCTGATGGAGGTGATTTTCTGAGGTGTTCAGTAGAGTGATCCTGTTCCAGATAAAAGGTTTAATACATGTGTGAAATAAATCTGTCTGTGAGGATCCCTTTTAAAAAAAGATGTATTTAGGGCTTTTATGGTTTTTGGAATGTAGTGTCATATGTGTAAATATTTGGAGGAGACGGCATTGATCAGATTTTACTTCCCGGCGTCAGTTTTCATCAAACATTAGAAACAGCATGTGACCAAAAGTATGTGGACAGCCCTGGTCAAAAAGTCCAAGTCAAAACACACACTAGACAAATTCAAGTCAAAGACAAGAATATCAAGTCTGAGTCAAAACAAGCAAGAGACAATTCAGAGTCCAAAGACCTGCAAGATGGAGACAATACAGTATAAAATTACTGCTTTGCTTCTTGTTTCTCTGGTTTTATTCTTTGTGTCTAAGTCTGTCAGTTTTGCAGAGCGTGTTGTATCGTATGACTTCCTCTCTTAAACCACAGGGGAAACTGTTTTAGGAGAAATAGTTTGAACTTTTGAATATGCATGTATTGTCACGTATTAAGTTTTCAGAGTGAAGCACCACAGCTTCTCTCCACCAACCACAAAACCATTATGCAGTTCTGAAAGTATAATGGAAGGATAACATGTCCTGTATACATATTCTTCTATTATTCTGGTCTGTTGTATCTTGAAATTCTTTATTTTAAGGAATTTCATATTGAAAAAGCTGCACATGTGGAGTGTACCCACTTCATTTTGTCCAACTCAGCCACATGAATTTGACAATGCATTCTTTCCCCAAACATGGACTGAGTATACTGATGACAGTATTTGAGGGGAAATTCAACAGCAGGAACAGAGACCAATTAAAGCTGCAAGCTTTGCACCTTTGTGTACGTGGTGGCGTGGTGCTGTCCAAGGGCTTCTGTCATGGGCATGTAGATGTTTTCAGACCTGGGCTGACATGTCTGACTTTAACCCCCCCCCCTTTCTTCCCTCCCTCTCCCTGTCAGTTGGAGAGCAGGATTTTTGAGTACTGTTCATGTGGAAATATCTTCATAAATCCCATGACTCCAGCCAAATCTTACACTAAAAATCATATTTTAGTTAGAAATTTTGTTGTGACTGATAAGGCTATATCATCTGGGTTCCAAATATTCACCAGTGTGACGGTCTGAACTCCAGACCGTCACAGTCTCTGTTTTTTAGAAAAGAAACTTTATTTAAACACAACAGGAAAAGCTTTTGAACTCAGATTCTCTCCAAACAGGTAAGAAATGTTTATTCTTTTCATCCAGCTGTAGATCTTAATATAATATCTACACTATAAAAAGTGTGAACAGCTCTCTGAGCACACTCAGACCACATGGATTGTGATTCTGCAGGTTGGTTTTGAAGATCTTTTGTGAATTTAAACTTAGTTTTAGTAGTTAGAAAGTTTAAAATGATATCTTGTTGGGGAGAAAAGAAGGGCTAACCAGGAAAATGCTGACACCGGTGCCAGATGGGGAAGGTCTCTTTTATTTTCACACACAGCTCAACAACAACATAGACACAGAGAATTACAACTTTAAAGAACGTCTTATTATACCGAAACCAAACTATATGTGTGCATTGTATTCAGTCCTTTGATTCGGACTGAATGCATGAGAAAATGAAACAGTGTGTCTGACTCTGTTAAGAGGGAGAAACTCAGGGTTTGTTGAAGAAAATGGACCAATCACGTGTCGCCTGCTTCAGTCAGGAGGTTCAGATTATTATAATAGAGACCTATGAAGAATATAAATACATTATCACAGAAAAAAGCAGCACTGTTACTGCAAATACGGTGAGAGATGAATGCTGGCAGAAAACTGCTGATTGTGTAAATAAAATCATAATTAGTTAATATCTTCATTTTAGCAGTCAATGCCTCCCACATCCAGTAGGGTATCAGTGGAAATCACTTTAGATTCAAATCAAAGTGAAATTCATATTATAGATTGAATATTATCTGTGATAAATACCAACAAATAAGTAAGATTTTCATCAACCCTGCAATCTTGGTCGGTCTCTGCATTTGGGTCAATTCCTGCTACTCCTACATGACAGTTTTAAGTCTTTGTCAATACATCATGATGTTCACTTTGTAAGTTATATAATTTAGAGTAAAATAGACAACAGAGCAGGGTATGCTTTATGGTGTGGCTACATTGTGACTGACAAGTTGCTGCCATGGCAACAATGTTGATAACATAACGTAAGCATGGCCTAACCCCAGATTAACAGAGCATAGGTGTAGCCGTCACTATTTCAGGGTGTTTTCAGTTCACGAACGTTAATTGTATTGTATTAATTGTTAATTGGTTCCCTAAAAAAGTAATTATCATAGAAATGACATCTTCATTCTTGAAAACCCGAGGTTGCAAGCAAGACGAGTTGGCGGGTTTTCAGTCCGCCAAAAGAGTAATTCGTAACTTGTTGGCACGCGTGCAAACACCCACCCCTCCCCCCACCACACACACACACATACACACGCACGCACACACACACACACACATGAATATATATGTCCAAAATAAAGCAACATCTTTACATAATAATTTGATATAAATGCATAAAATGTAGTAATGAATAAATACACAGCAGCCATTACTGGGGAAATGTTGTTATTAAAGATTAAAGATATCTATTCATAGACAATAGAACAAAGTCCTCTCAACTAAGAAAAGTAGAGAATGAACTGAAACAGGAAATTTAAACTTATGAACAGCGACACTTTTTATATTCAGGATGAGTCTTTACAGAACAATCAGCAGCAGAGTTCAGGCAGAAGTTGGTAATAAAACAGTTGATGATTATAGAGATCAATAAACCACATCTACAAGAATCCATGACTACTTTATAACGGTCCAAAGGGTTTGTAGGATTGTTATCATGACCCAGAAAACATATATAATCTGATGTATATGTCAGATAACAGAACTTAATCTTCAAGGTGCGTCTGGTTAAATGTGCTGAGACGGACAGAAACCTGTAGATTGTGATGTCAGACACTTTTTCATTTTAAGAGTTGAACAAACAACTGATGCTTTCATTCTTCTGCTGTGGACGACCTCAAAATCAACATTATTGCTTCTCTGTTCAGACTTAAACTGTCATATCTACTAGAGGTGTTCACGAATACAAATATGTAATTCAGCAACGCACAAATAGTGTTTTTTTCTGAACATTGTTAGGGATGTGTATTTGTTGAGGCAGCAAAATTATTTTATTATTTTATTCAAATAAAAGTGGAAAGAGGCTTTAAAATCCTGTTTTTGTTTTTATTATGCTTTTAATTCTAGAAAATTAAAGTATTAATATAAGTGTTTATGAATAAACTACCTTATGAAGGAAGTCTCCACACCGGTGTGATGACAATGTACCAGTACAGTATGTACACATACATGATTGTAGGTACAAGATATGAAGTGAACATCTGCTGTAGGGGTGAGGTTTTATGAGATCATCTGAACCTGTGCCAAACTCTACAGCTGCACCTTTACAAGAAGTCACATGACTTACAGAAAGTGAAGAAACACAGAAACACAGCAGATATTCCAGTCAGACAAGGCCGATTAAAACACTTGCAGTAATAAAAACACACAAACTAACCAACTGACAGACAAAGACAAAAACAGAAGAATCAAGCCAAAAAAAAAAAACAACTGATGATTTTCTTTTCATCAACCATTTCTTTACCAAGAGTTTCTTCAGAGAACCTCAGCAGTGAATAAAAATGTGTCTTTGCCTGCTGAACTCTTGAATCTGAATAATATAATTTACTAAATATCATGTATAAATTATAATTTATTAAGTATCTTGAATTAATAAATTATAGGTAATGTCTTCTTGAAATTATGATATAAACAAAATGAAATATGTTTCATTTTCTTCTTCATTTATGTAACATAACTGACAGAGCAGATCCTGTTCTTCAACACCAACATAACATCCTGTTTCCAAATGTAAATCAAATGTTTTCTCTGTAGGCAGATTCAGTTTTACATCATTTTCAGTACTAAACTAATTTTAGATTTAACCATATGCTTTGAGAAAAAACAAAATCCAACCAATATTCACTTTAGAATCAGGATTCAATAAGTTTATTCTCCCCAGAGGTCAACTGTTTGAGCAGCAGTTGTACAACACTAGAAGATTATTCAGCAACTTCTGGATTCCTTTAATAACTTGACTGCAGAATCTGTTAAAAGGTAAATTTATTACAAGAAGCACCAAAAACATGCTCAGCTCCATGAATTTCAAAATGTGGTGCAAAAATGACAAAAAAGGCAACATTAATCAGTCCCTTCAGGATTTTTCTGTGTTTTATCTGATTATTGTAGCCAAAAATGTTTGGACAATATACATTCAAGTTACGACAACTTCCTGTTTCATGGCAAAATTTGCTGTGTCACCATGTCAAAAGCATCCAGTGAGAAGTCATAAACTCATGACACTGACCAAAGTCAGAGTTTGTTAACGTACAATGTTTGTCAATGGCAAAAAAAACTGAGCAAAAAATGCAGAGTAAATTCAAAATGGCTGACTTCCTGTTGGATTTAAGGTATGGTTCCAAGAGCCTTTTTTTAAAGGTCTGGACATGATACATGTGCCGACCACATTTCATTCATCTACGGCAGTTTTAACAGTGGAGGCTTTGACTTTAGACCCCCAAACCTAAGACCAATAAAACATACAATTTTTCATCACTTCTTTTTCATGAACACTCTCAAAGTTTCTCCATTTGCATATTTTACATAACAGAACCAGCAGTCTGTGACACTTTTTCATTTTCAGTGTTGAATAAACTGATGATTTCATTCTTCTGCTGTGGATGACCTTGAAATCAACATCACTGCTTCTCTGTTCAGACTGAAAATGTGTTCAGGTCTACACCTTCTGACCTGGAAGTTGATGATATCTGGCTCTCCAGTTTTAAAAACAGTTACAACATTCTTTACAGAAAACAAATACTTATAACATGAAGAAGAAATATTTGTTTAAGGAGTGTCTTGTGTCTCTGTGCCTATGAAATGTGTAGAATTTCACAGTTAAACATTAACAGCATGCCGTTTAGATAACAGCGGTTTCAGTTTGACTTGTAGGTGTAAAACCTTCTTAATACATGATTCTGAAACAGCCAATAGAAAGACAGGAACAATCATAAAGAAGTACTGTTTTCTCCTCCTCTCTTCTGATATAAATAGAAGTGAACCTAATCGATGACTGTTGGTGTTTCTCAGCACAACTAAGAGGGTAAGATGACACATTTAAATGTTCACTTTGTAAATTATTTTTCCAGAAACATTTACTTTGCTATTTTAAAAATGATCCAATGAATCCCAGAAACATATTTGATATATGTTGTTTTCCAGCAGAGTTTGAGGTCTTCTCAGACAGTTTTATTGTCTCTTTTCTAAACTAATTGTCTGCTTAGAAGACGAAGGGCTTTCTTTTAAAGAACCCTGCAGTACTCTACTGATCAAAGTAATGCCAATATTCTCTCTTTCCTTTTTGTTTTTTTGTTTAGACTTTTGATGAATATTCTGCTTGAGTTTCAGTTCTAGTCAGACTTTAATTATTTTTAAATATGATGACCTATTGTGTAATATGTACTGAACTTTCTGCTCTGTGCTGTGCTTTCATTATTATGATCATTCTCTAATTTTCTCATTCAGGCTAAATGACAGCTGCTAGTTTACTCTACGGGGCAGTCAGGTCTAGTCCTCCACTAAAATCGCCCGTTCAAGTCTTGCAGAGCTAAAATCACCTCCTGAGTTATGTGTTAAAATAGTTGTTGCTTTGAGATAATGTTGGTTAAAATAAGCTGCTTTTGAAGTTCTGATGATTAATTCCTGTGTAACATTACAGCTACATCAGCTAGTGGTGTTAATAAGAAAGAAGAATAAGAACCTGTGTGTTTGATTGGCAGTAGATAGTTGTTGTGAGGCCATTTCATTCCTCAGTCTTTACTTTGTTGCTGTTGTCAGACTTTGAAGATGGTCTTGTCAGTATTGAGAACAGCAATCCTCAGGTTTAATATTATTAAAGCAGGTTTAATTATACAAATCATATTTGTCAGATTATTTCATTTCTATTAATTGTTTGTCCTTGTTTAACCTTGAAGATGGCCTAGTAGTCTGCAACCTAATAACATTTTAGGCTACATGATGTTTTTATGAATATAATTTCAGATGTGAAATGGTCATTCTTCTAATAATAATTTCCTGTCTTGATCATCCAGTTACAAACTGTTGCATTCCTGCTTTTCATATCACCCTCAGTCTAACTAATCTAGACTAGTGCAGGTGGCTGTTTGTTTATTTAATCCAAGAGGTTATCTGGTGTAGAAATGCAGGAAATTTGTCTTAAATTACATGTTTTTTTCTGGGGGAGGAGCCCCACACCTCCTCTCTAAATCTTTAATCTTTTTAGTCTTTTTAAGTTTGTGCTCCTATTTTAATACATAACCAGGAGGATATATGCAGCACAGTCACCATATCATAATCCTTCCTGTACACACTCAGGCTAGAGAGCATGTGTTTAATCTGATAGTTGTGAGGAAGTTTATTGTCACTCAATAGATCATTTCCCACACATGATGTCACCTTTGAAAACATCACAATCAGCTGTATGTGCTGCAGCTTGGCTGTAACCAAAGTGTAGAAACAACAGAGTAGAATCTTTCTAACAGTTAAACCAAATGCAGATCATGAAGTCTAGTTTATGTAACACCTAAAATTAGATCTAAAAGTGAGGAGTGAGTATGTGAGGAAACACAGATATGCTCAACAAACACTCACCTTAGTTAATTCAATATAAATGGCTGATGTGTACGTATGTCAAAGTAGTCAGATATTAAATGTAATGACTTTTTCATTGCTTATGGGAATAAAGGTTGATAACGATTATGGAAAGAGGTACATGATACTATTGGATAGTTGGTTTCTGTCCACTTTACTTCTGAACCTTTGAAACACCAGACAGTGATGATCCAGGGGTTCCAGCCCCTATTTGTTTGGTTCCACATGTAACACTGTTAAATTCTCAACATCCCTGTGAAAATCACTGATGGATGCAATATGAGATTTTCAGTCAAACAATCTGGTGCATGTTCCAGGAACACTGTTAAATTCACCTGAAGCCAGCTCTTTCAGCTCTTTCAGCTCTGATGTTGTGATTTAACAGAGATGTTGCTGAAAAAAACAGATCGATAATCGAACTGTTTGTTTTAGTGGTTTTAATATTTTCAGAGCACAGAGCTGGTAAAGAAGGTGGTATGGCAATATATGTAAAATCATCTCTTCTGGACTTGAGCTGACTTCAGTCTCAATTCCTAAATATTTTGAATTTAGACTGACTTACCTCAGAATCTAATAATCTTATATCACCTTAAGCCTTTCTACATGACCTTTACTCCATTCCAATCACTGACACTCTTAAAATCCCTGATCCCCAATGTTTTTAATCAGTGCTGTCTCACCCGGAGCACAAAGGAGAGTCAGTTGTGGCGCTGCAGCTGCTGAAATGAATGATGTCAGGATGTGGCAGGATTCTGCAAAGTCCAGCTTATCTTTCTCCGATATTTACTAAACGCGAATATTATGATTCATTTTCACCTCAGACATGTTAACTGGCAGATGAACTTATCGTCATCGGTTGTAAAAATCCAAAATGACATCAAATAACTTAAACTAACGTAACTAAAACATATTTGGAGGACGGAGATTTTTTAATATTTGGTTATTCTGTGCAGATATCAGCAGGTATGAGTTTAGTTTCAGTTTAGGTTCCATCAAAATCATTAAAATCACTGCAGTGAACACGAGAGACACTGGAGACATACACACACTTGACTTTGAATTCTCAGTATGAATTGTTAATGTGTTATGAATCATTAGTATTTGTTACCAGTGTTTTGTTTTCTCAGATGAGTTTGAGGAGTTAGGAGATGATATAATGAGGTTTGGTTTGTACTGTATTTGTTTTACTTTGATGATTCCTTTTTATATCTCATCTGTTTATGTTTAACAAATGATTTATATTCATTATCATATATATTTAACTGTACAAATTTATTTCTTCCTCTATGTTTGTCTCTCTATTTTTTCTTTCCTTTTTAGTTTGAATTTATTTGTAAAAATGTTATTTGGTTTTATGTCTTTTATGTTACAGAGGGGCTTTACAGACTTCATTTGTGACCAGAGACATAAAAATACAGTTTAAACACTTCAGAGCTCCAACTGTGTTTCCTGGTCTTCATCATCAGATATTGTTCAGTTGTCATGAAGATGGATGGTTGCACCAAATAATTCAAAGTGTCCTCTAATCCGCTGGTTCCCAACCTGGGGGTCCTGACCCCACTAGGGGTCATCAAACCTGTATTGAAGGAAATTGAAAGGTCCATAACATGTCAGTTCCACAGAGGTTGTCAGTCGTCTCTGAAGGTAAAAGGTTTGGAACCACTGCTCTAATGCATCCTCTGACTTTCTTCTTTCAGCCTCCTGTTGATCCCACTGCTGAGGTTTTCTGTTCTCTGATTGGAGGACGTCCATCATGGCCACCGCCACTGAGCTGCTGGAGCTGATTTTCTCCTGGATCGAGCAGAGGGAGCACTGTGCAGAGAAACTGAAGAAACTGTCCAGAGAGCTGGATTCAATCAGGGAGGCATGTACCAGCCATCAGTGTATTTGCAGATTTGTGTCAGTGGCGGGAGCCGGTGTGTATACTGGTGTCGGTCTCCCCGCCTCTCTGCCTCCGAAACTCACTGACCACCTTAGATCCAGTGTCACCATGAAAGAGGCGCAGAACATACAGAAGTGGAGCAACAACATTAGAGAAAAAATCCAGCGTCTGTTCGAGATACTGAAGGTGGAGAAGAAGAAAGTGAGCTCCTATTCTTGTATAATAATGTAAAAATGTTGTTAATGGATTGATGATTATTGATTTAATGTTTTTGTTAATTATATTTTTGATAAATGTTCTGTGCATTTGCTTCATCTGATGATACTGAAAATTAATATATTGATCTCTTTCCATTGATCATCAGATTATGGAAGGAGCTGTTGGAATGGTGTTTGCACTTTCAGAGGCGACTGACAACTGGGAAGAAATGATCGAGAAGAATCATGTGACAGAAGCGAGCCAATCACTGAGAGACACAGCTGACAGAATCTTAGAGATGACCCAGACACTGAAGAAACAGCTTGACAACATCAAGTATGATGTTTTTTAAATACATTAAAGTGATTCTGTAGGTTTGAAACTAAAGTTAGTAATTTGCTCATTTAAGGAGAACAGCATCTGCAGTAAGTTTGGATTCTGCAGTTTAATTCTCTTCAATGTATAATCTATAATTCTCTATATCATCTCCATCCATGATGCTTTAAGTGTTGACCAGTGAACTGTTAGGAACATACTGATCATACTGATGACAGGGTTGAAGCAGGTTACGTCACAGCAGCTTGAAGCCAAATCATCATGAAAAAGAGACTTTAGTATCAGAGAACAGCACCAAACACTCCAGCAACCAATCACCACCCCACTAAGAGTGTCTTAGAAACCTCCTGCCAGGTTCAGACTACACGATATCAGCTCAATGCCAACTCAATCCAACAGACGTAGAGCGTCTCATTTGACACAGTGACTCTTAACAGACAAAAATATTGTGCAGTCTGAACCTGCCATTAACAATCAACCATGGCACCCTGCCATTGGTCACTAAACCACACATCATAGTAACCATCTCACAACACAGTGACTCTTGTATCTGCAGAGCAACATAAAAAACAATCCTGCAATCATCTAGCAACACCTTGTACCAACTACCACCAAAAAATGCCATAATAACTCAGCAGTTGACCAATTTTCACCCAACCAGAACCCTGTAGTTGCTAAACTGAACCCCACAGACATCACCCAGCAGTGCACAGAACACCAGCCAGACGACTTTAGCAAAAGCAGAGAAACATACTGTAGTAACAACGACTCACAACACCACAGCAACCAACTAACAAACTTTAACAACCACATACAGTAGCTCCCAGAAAGTTGTAGCAGTGATCTACAAACAATCCTAAAAAGTGCTTGGCCTAAATTATACAGTTCACAGTTATTTCTTCTTAAATCTAATTTCAAAGTAAATCTAGTTGGTTTTGGTGTTTCAACATTGCTACCATCGATATTGGTGTTGTTAAATCATGCTAACTGTATCTTTACTATTGTTATTCACAGGAGGATTCTTGAAGAGATGGAGAAACATCAACAAGAGGAAAACATCACCAAAAAACAAGAAGAGGAAAAGCTTTCAGAGGAAAACGTCAAAAAACGAAAACTAATGGAAGAGTCTTCAGAGGAAAACGTCAAAAAACAAAAACTACTGGAAGAGCTTTCCAGAGAAAACACCAAAAAAAAACAAAAAAAAAAAAGAAAAAGTAACAGAAGACCTCCTGGATCAATAAGGATGGGGCTGCACAATATTCATTCACTGAAAAACAAAAGAGAAGAAACCAGTGAGCTCATGAGACATTTCGACCTGGACGTCCATCTCCTAACTGAGACGTGGTTAAGAAGGATGGGTGGAGATAAAGTTCTCAAAAGTTTAAGGGAAGGATTCAAGTTCTTTCGGAGATCGAGGGTAACTAGCGGAGAACGTATCACTAAGGAGGGTAAAGCAGGAGGGGGAGGGGTAGCAACTCTGTATTCAAAAGTGTTACGTGCTAAAAGAGTATACCAAAGAAGAAACCCCCGAACCTTTGAATACGTTGCTGCAGAGCTGCAGCGTGATAAGTGGGGCCAACCTGTCCTGTCCATCAATGTGTATCGCCCACCAGGCTTTACCCAGTTCCACCGATTCCTGAAAGAGTTTCAAAGTCTTTTGGATGAATTTAAACATTACAACAGCATCCTCATTACTGGTGACTTCAATATCCATGTTGATGATGAAACGATGCCCTCAACTACTAAGTTTCTACAGCTTTTGCGAAGGAATAATCTTGTTCAGCATGTTGAGGAGCCGACACACCAGAGCGGTCACACTCTGGATCTGGTCATCACCAGGAATGTTGAAATCTCTGGTCTCACTGTCCAGGATGACATCATGATATCAGATCATTACCCTGTCATTTTCAATGCAAGGCCAGTGTCAAACAAAACAGATCCAAAAGATCCAAAGGAGAAAACTAAGAAAAAAATTGATGACAAAAAGAACACAAAGCGATCCAAGAGGAATGAAGAATAGAAAATGTTATAAAAGATGGTGCAGATTCAACTGCATAATTTGACTCAACAGAATTGCATCAATTAATTTCATGAACAAATAGTTCAAAATGTGAAGTGAAAGTCATATGTTTCCTAATGTAGCCATGACAGATCTGAAGAACCATTAACTGACTGCAACTTAAAACAGTTTGAAAGGCCAAAAAAAAGGAAATAGGACAAACAAATATATTATTTTTATCTTTATTCTTCCAAATTGAACTAAAAAATAAACTGAAACATGAGAAAAAAAACATTTTCAAACGAGTCACAAACACAACATAAAAAGGTCAAAACTCCACCAACACTTCAGTATAACAAATAACTTTATTGTGAAACCAACAAGTTTTGTCTCATGGCTCGATTAAATAAACAGACTTCAGACTTTTTTCCTTCTCTGCAGTTTGGAAGCAGGTGAAGTTTGGCCAGAAACCCAAACTCTAAAACATGCAATGTAAAATAATGAGGCAATCTTGCTGATCAAATAAACTACTTAAACTATACACAAACTGTATGTTCTAAGTTAGTGAAATAGAGCTTAATTAAACAACTTTATATAGTAAATAACTTGCAATTTTTGAAAGCAACAACACTTCACATTAGTACATAGTAAATTTTGACCAAAAAAAAAAGTACAGAACTGTGCAAGAGTTTGAGGCCCTTCAGATGTTTAGATTCTTCACCATAATGCAGCAGCAACAGGAATCATCTGATCATCTACAGTCTGGGATTAACATGAGACAGAAACAGCTGAAGAAGAAGAAGAACTGTGGTAACTTCTCCAAGATGCAGAAACAACCGACCTGCCGGGTTTCCTGAAACACTGAAGAGAACTGCTGCTGTTTGATATTTTCTCCTGCCAACCTGCACTCCCTCATTCAGGTCTACAGTCCTTCCTGCCCACTACACTCTGCCAATGAAAGGTGTCTGGTACCACAACAGGACCCTCATTCTCTAGCTAGACTCTCCTCTGTAGTTCCTCGGTGGTGGAACAAGTTACCAAACTGTGTTTCAGAGTCCCTCTCAATCTTTAAGAAAAGACTAAAGACCCAGAAAACACCTCTGCATCTGATGGACTGTAGGTAGAGAAAAAACAAGAAAAACAAACAAGCAAACAAACAAACATGCTTCTCTGCTCTCTAATCGTTGCCTTGTTGCACTGTCTGTTGGCATCTACGTCCTATCGAGCCCAAACTTAACCTTTATGGCTGAATATGATGTTTTCTTTCATTTATATTAATGTTCTTGAATGTGTAAAGCAGAATAATATTTTATGCTTGCTGTTTAAATTCACTGCTGTTCACACAGACTGGTAGTAACTGTGATCAGTTCTTTACTCACTTTCAGTTTATTATCAGACTTTCTGCAACATTCACAGAAATCCTCAGTGTCTGTTTTTAAATCAACAATCCTCTCTGACTTGATGTTTGAACAAAAGTTTTCTTCCTTTTATGCAAATTAGTCAAAAATCTTTTCTGTTTTCTCATCAACATGTTCTCTTAACCTTTAAATGATCACATGTGCAGTTGTCTAAATGATACACAGTCACAGCTTACACATGCATGAATATGTAACCAAAGTGTGTAATGATCAATAAACACTATGTATATTCAACATGGTTATGATTACTTGACTTGTATTGAGAGGTAAATAATAAATGGAACTCTTAAGTTTCATGAGTTGTGTTTCTTCACTCTGTGTAATAATCACTTCATCATTGAGTGTCGTCTGCTGTCCAAACACCAGATGGCAGCAGAGCTCAATCTGTCAACCACAGACCATCACACACTAAATGTGATAAAATCATTTAATGAATGTCACTTCTATAATATAATAATAATAATAATCAATCTGCGTTATGATTTTGTTTTCAGGGACGAGTTTACAGGAGACAAGAGGTCACACATACTCTGCACTGCACTGTGAGGACATGAACTCTGTGATGCACTGTAATCAAACACTGATTATACATCTCATACAGTTTGACACAATGTGTCTGATAGAAATAACACTAATAAAATATGTACGTATTTATTACATTATTATTACATGCAATAAAAACTGGTATAAATGTTCAAAATAAAATCAATCACCTGATCAGTTAGTGAAATAATAACTGAGACTGTAGCTGTGTATTTTTCCCAGATGCGCCTGGAACAGAAATAATTATATTAATAATAATTATGATTAAATAAATAATAATAATTTATATTTCTAATAAGAAATATAAACAAATATTTTTGGCTGATGAAGCAAAAGGAGAAAAGGCTACCAGAGATTCTACACCATACTGTATTTTATGAATGAATATGAATGATGTCAGAGAAACCATTGGTGCTCTCCACAGCAACCCTGTCTCCTCAAAATTACGTTCCCACACAACTAAACTGCATTCTCAATTACGTTTCTATGAAACGTATTTTGTCCGCGATTACGTTTGTTTGTAACGTATCACGAATACGTTTCTATCGACATATCTTTGCTTTCCTACAATGCTATTAGCTATTTTAATTCAAACAACCTTTCTCTACTTTAACATACATATATTGGTGACAGGCTTACGCATTTTTCTTAACAAACCTGGATTTGTCCTTTTTCAACGTGCCGGTACTCATTTTAGTTAATGGATTGATTTATAATTGCTGTGTATCTTGTATCTCCACTGACATCTGATTTGCGCATTATGACCGCTTTTTAAGTAACCGCCTGCCATTGCTGTGAAGAGTAAAATGAGAGAAAGAAATGACGAACTCAAATTTTCTGGCCATTGTTGTCTAACCTCATAAGAAGGGACTGAAAAAAGAAAGAAATCCTAAATGTGTCAAAGGGAATTCCCAGTGACGTCATGCTTAGTAAGGTCCCACAAACTGGACCCCTTCTCTCCGCCCCCCACAACATCCCCTTTTTTCCGCGTTACTTCGTCTTCTTCGTCGCTCTTTTGACAGACAGTGGATGGCTCAACGACCCAGACAGACTAGCGACCCCACGTGTGTCTACATTGAAATGACATCTTCATTCTTGAAAACCCGAGGTTGCAAGCAAGACGAGTTGGCGGGTTTTCAGTCCGCCAAAAGAGTAATTCGTAAATTGTTGGCGCGCGCGCAAACACCCACTCCTCCCCCCACCACACACACACACATACACACCCACACACACACACACACACACACACATAAATATATATGTCCAAAATAAAGCAACATCTTTACATAATAATTTGATATAAATGCATAAAATGTAGTAATGAAGAAATACACAGCAGCCATTACTGGGGAAATGTTGTTATTAAAGATTAAAGATATCTATTCATAGACAATAGAACAAAGTCCTCTCAACTAAGAAAAGTAGAGAATGAACTGAAACAGGAAATTTAAACTTGAGCAGCAATACTTTTTATATTCAGGACGAGTCTTTACAGAACAATCAGCAGCAGAGTTCAGGCAGAAGTTGGTAATAAAACAGTTGATGATTATAGAGATCAATAAACCACATCTACAAGAATCCATGACTACTTTATAACGGTCCAAAGGGTTTGTAGGATTGTTATCATGACCCAGAAAACAAATATAATCTGATGTATATGTCAGATAACAGAACTTAATCTTCAAGGTGCGTCTGGTTAAATGTGCTGAGACGGACAGAAAACTGTAGTTTGTGATGTCAGACACTTTTTCATTTTAAGAGTTGAACAAACAACTGATGCTTTCATTCTTCTGCTGTGGACGACCTCAAAATCAACATTATTGCTTCTCTGTTCAGACTTAAACTGTCATGTCTACTAGAGGTGTTCACGAATACAAATATGTAATTCAGCAAAGCACAAATAGTGTTTTTTTCTGAACATTGTTAGGGATGTGTATTTGTTGAGGCAGCAAAATTATTTGTATTTTTATTCAAATAAAAGTGGAAAGAGGCTTTAAAATCCTGTTTTTGTTTTTATTATGCTTTTAATTCTAGAAAATTAAAGTATTAATACAAGTGTTTATGAATAAACTACCTTATGAAGGAAGTCTCCACACCGGTGTGATGACAATGTACCAGTACAGTATGTACACATACATGATTGTAGGTACAAGATATGAAGTGAACATCTGCTGTAGGGGTGAGGTTTTATGAGATCATCTGAACCTGTGCCAAACTCTACAGCTGCACCTTTACAAGAAGTCACATGACTTACAGAAAGTGAAGAAACACAGAAACACAGCAGATATTCCAGTCAGACAAGGCCGATTAAGACACTTGCAGTAATAAAAACACACAAACTAACCAACTGACAGACAAAGACAAAAACAGAAGAATCAAGCCAAAAAAAAAACTGATGATTTTCTTTTCATCAACCATTTCTTTACCAAGAGTTTCTTCAGAGAACCTCAGCAGTGAATAAAAATGTGTCTTTGCCTGCTGAACTCTTGAATCTGAATAATATAATTTACTAAATATCATGTATAAATTATAATTTATTAAATATAATGTATAAATTACAATTTATTAATGTCTTCTTGAAATTATGATATAAACAAAATGAAATATGTTTCATTTTCTTCTTCATTTATGTAACATAACTGACAGAGCAGATCCTGTTCTTCAACACCAACATAACATCCTGTTTCCAAATGTAAATCAAATGTTTTCTCTGTAGGCAGATTCAGTTTTACATCATTTTCAGTACTAAACTAATTTTAGATTTAACCATATGCTTTGAGAAAAAACAAAATCCAACCAATATTCACTTTAGAATCAGGATTCAATAAGTTTATTCTCCCCAGAGGTCAACTGTTTGAGCAGCAGTTGTACAACACTAGAAGATTATTCAGCAACTTCTGGATTCCTTTAATAACTTGACTGCAGAATCTGTTAAAAGGTAAATTTATTACAAGAAGCACCAAAAACATGCTCAGCTCCATGAATTTCAAAATGTGGTGCAAAAATGACAAAAAAGGCAACATTAATCAGTCCCTTCAGGATTTTTCTGTGTTTTATCTGATTATTGTAGCCAAAAATGTTTGGACAATATACATTCAAGTTATGACAACTTCCTGTTTCATGGCAAAATTTGCTGTGTCACCATGTCAAAAGCATCCAATGAGAAGTCATAAACTCATGACACTGACCAAAGTCAGAGTTTGTTAACGTACAATGTTTGTCAATGGCAAAAAAAAAAAACTGAGCAAAAAATGCAGAGTAAATTCAAAATGGCTGACTTCCTGTTGGATTTAAGGTATGGTTCCAAGAGCCTTTTTTTAAAGGTCTGGACATGATACATGTGCCGACCACATTTCATTCATCTACGGCAGTTTTAACAGTGGAGGCTTTGACTTTAGACCCCCAAACCTAAGACCAATAAAACGTTTGCATATTTTACATAACAGAACCAGCAGTCTGTGACACTTTTTCATTTTCAGTGTTGAATAAACTGATGATTTCATTCTTCTGCTGTGGACGACCTTGAAATCAACATCACTGCTTCTCTGTTCAGACTGAAAATGTGTTCATGTCTACACCTTCTGACCTGGAAGTTGATGATATCTGGCTCTCCAGTTTTAAAAACAGTTACAACATTCTTTACAGAAAACAAACACTTATAACATGAAGAAGAAATATTTGTTTAAGGAGTGTCTTGTGTCTCTGTGCCTATGAAATGTGTAGAATTTCACAGTTAAACATTAACAGCATGTCATTTAGATAACAACGGTTTCATTTTGACTTGTAGGTGTAAAACCTTCTTAATACATGATTCTGAAACAGCCAATAGAAAGACAGGAACAATCATAACGAAGTACTGTTTTCTCCTCCTCTCTTCTGATATAAATAGAAGTGAACCTAATCGATGACTGTTGGTGTTTCTCAGCACAACTAAGAGGGTAAGATGACACATTTAAATGTTCACTTTGTAAATTATTTTTCCAGAAACATTTACTTTGCTATTTTAAAAATGATCCAATGAATCCCAGAAACATATTTGATATATGTTGTTTTCCAGCAGAGTTTGAGGTCTTCTCAGACAGTTTTATTGTCTCTTTTCTAAACTAATTGTCTGCTTAGAAGACGAAGGGCTTTCTTTTAAAGAACCCTGCAGTACTCTACTGATCAAAGTAATGCCAATATTCTCTCTTTCCTTTTTGTTTTTTTGTTTAGACTTTTGATGAATATTCTGCTTGAGTTTCAGTTATAGTCAGACTTTAATTATTTTTAAATATGATGACCTATTGTGTAATATGTAATGAGCTTTCTGCTCTGTGCTGTGCTTTCATTGTTATGATCATTCTCTAATTTTCTCATTCAGGCTAAATGACAGCTGCTAGTTTACTCTAAGGGGCAGTCAGGTCTAGTCCTCCACTAAAATCGCCCGTTCAAGTTTTGCAGAGCTAAAATCACCTCCTGTGTTATGTGTTAAAATAGTTGTTGCTTTGAGATCATGTTGGTAAAAATAATTTGCTTTTGAAGTTCTGATGATTAATTCCTGTGTAACATTACAGCTACATCAGCTAGTGGTGTTAATAAGAAAGAAGAATAAGAACGTGTATGTTTGATTGACAGTAGATAGTTGTTGTGAGGCCATTTCATTCATCCAAAGAGTCTTTACTTTGTTGCTGTTGTCAGACTTTGAAGATGGTCTTGTCAGTATTGAGAACAGCAATCAGGTTTAATATTGTTAAAGCAGGTTTAATTATACAAATTATATTGTGATGTGTTGTCAGATTATTTCATTATATAAATTGTTTGTCCTTGTTTAACCTTGAAGATGCCCTAGTAGTCTGCAACCTACTAACATTCTTCTATTAATAATTTCCTGTCTTGATCATCCAGTTACAAACTGTTGCATTCCTGCTTTTCATATCACCCTCAGTCTAACTAATCTAGACTAGTGCAGGTGGCTGTTTGTTGATTCAATCCAAGAGGTTATCTGGTGTAGAAATGCAGGAAATTTGTTTTATATTACATGTTTTTTTCTGGGGAGGAGCCCCACACCTCCTCTCTAAATCTATGATCTTGCTGTGGCTCAGGAGGTAGAGCGGGTTGTCCTCTAATTGGAAGGTTGGCGGTTCGATTCCTGGCTCTTCCTGTCTGCATGTCAATGTGTTCTTGGTCAAGACACTTAACCCTAAATTGCTCCTGATGGCTGTGGCACGAGTGTGAATGCTTAGTTTCCTCTGATGGCAGGTTGGGACCTTGCATGGTAGCCCCTGTACCCATTCAGCATATGAATGGGTGAATGTGATTCACAGTGTGAAAGTGTTTTGAGTAGTAGACTAGGAAAGTGCTATACAAGTATGGTCCATTTACCATTTTAAGTTTGTGCTCCCATTTTAATACATAACCAGGAAGATATATGCAACACAGTCACAATCATGTAATCCTTCCTGTACACATTTAGGCTAGAGTGCATGTGTTTAATCAGCAAATTATTTCCTGCACATGGTGTCACCTTTGAAAACATCACAATCAGCTGTATGTGCTACAGTTTGGCTGTAACCAAAGTCTAGAGAGTAGAATCTTTCTAACAGTTAAACCAAATGACCACATGACCAGCAGCAACAGCAGGAACAGCTGGCGAAGGGCAGAAGAAGAACGCCAACACACCAGCATGGTTTATGGTTTATGGAGCTTCCTGTGGATCAGAAAGCACAAAGAACTCCGGGGAAGAAGTAAAGTTAGTGACATGCATTAATAGTAATAAAATACATAGAGATGGAGAAAAGGAGAGAGGAGCCCAGTGCATCATGGGAAGTCCCCCGGCAGTCTAGGCCTATAGCAAGGCAAGGCAAGTTTATTTGTATAGCGCATTTCAACAACAAGGCAATTCAAAGTGCTTTATATTGATCATAAAAAGCATTAAACAGAATTTAAAAGTAAGACATGTAAAAAGACATAAAAACAATTAAAAAGAAAAGGAAATAAGAATAAAATAAGAATAAAAGGTAAGAATAAGAAAGAATAAGAATAAAAGTAACAGTACAGCGTAAAATAACCCATAATGTTGTTTAATGGAAGGCAGCGGCAAACAGAAAAGTCTTGAGCTGCGATTTAAAAGAACTGAGAGTCTCTGCAGACCTGCAGGTTTCTGGGAGTTTGTTCCAGATATGTGATGCATAAAAACTGAAAGCTGCTTCTCCAGGTTTAGTTCTAACTCTGGGGACAGAAAGCAGACCTGATCCAGATGACCTGAGAGGTCTAGATGGATCATAATGTAGCAGCAGATCAGAAATGTATTTTGGCCCTAAACCATTCAGTGCTTTATAAACCAGCAGCAGTATCTTAAAGTCAGTTCTTTGACAGACAGGAAGTCAGTGCAAAGATCTGAGAACTGGAGTGATATGATCCACTTTCTTGGTCTTAGTGAGGACTCGAGCAGCAGCGTTCTGAATCAGCTGCAGCTGTCTGATTGATTTTTTTAGGGAGACCTGTGAAGACAGCGTTACAGTAGTCAAGTCTACTGAAGATAAATGCATGGACAAGTTTTTCCAAATCCTGCTGGGACATAAGTCCTTTAATTCTTGATATGTTCTTCAGGTGATAGTAGGCTGACTTAGTAATTGTCTTAATGTGGCTGTTGAGATTCAGGACTGAGTCCATGACTACACCAAGATTTCTGGCTTGGTTTGTAGTTTTTAACATTACTGACTGAAGCTGAGTGCTGACTTTTAAACGTTCTTCCTTGGCTCCAAAAACAATGACTTCAGTTTTGTCTTTGTTTAACTGAAGGAAATTCTGGCACATCCAATCATTGATTTCTTCAATGCACTTACTCAGTGTCTGTATTGGACCGTAGTCCCCTGGTGATACAGTTATGTAAATCTGTGTGTCATCCGCATAACTGTGGTAGCATATTTTGTTGTTTTTCATAATCTGAGCCAGTGGGAGCAGCATTTTATTGACGCAAATGGACGTGGTCTATATCATTCTAATCAGGGTCATCCAAGGAACATCCTGACCAAAAAGCTTTTTGATAGGACTTACCGTTCATGAGTTATTAGCCAAAACGCAAAACATTGAATAACTGACCACATGGTGGCGCTATTGATATCATGTTTTAATATGTAGCTGCGCTACAGCAGCACCTCCCGTTACCATACCATCTTAAATGTGCGTTTTTTTCAAAGGAGTCTGGCGCTGCTATATAGCGCGGCTATTTTCGGTTAACGTAAACAAAACAGACCTTACTTTTCAACAGAGACGGTCTATCTAGATACAAATCATATTAATGATGTCCTCAAACACTTTTCACATCACTCTGAAAGTGACAGAAGCAAACTCAGCACTTTAATGGACGTTGACAGCACACTGAGTCACAGTTTAGCTATATGTATAGTGTTCTTGCTCAGCACCGACTGTATATTTTTTGTACATATTAATAATTTATTCCCAAAAATATGAGAGAATAATGTGTAACTATAAGTGACACATAACTGTAACTATAAGTGACACGGGCTTTGCCCGAGTCACTACGCTCCATTGCTATTGCATAGCTATGGAGCGTAGTGACTCGTGCAATACCCCGTGTCACTAATAATAATAATAATAAAGAATTGGATAACAATAAAACAATTAGTGTGAATGCTGAAAGCAGACCTATAGCAGCATAAGTAAGGGCAGTCTAGTCCTATAGCAACATAACTAAGGGCAGTCTAGGCCTATAGCAGCATAACTAAGGGCAGTCTAGTCCTATAGCAGCATAATTAAGGGTAATCTAGGCCTGTAGCAGTATAACTAAGGGTAGTCTAGGCCTATAGCAGCATAACTAAGGGCAGTCTAGACCTATAGCAGCATAAGTAAGGGCAGTCTAGTCCTATAGCAACATAACTAAGGGCAGTCTAGGCCTATAGCAGCATAACTAAGGGCAGTCTAGTCCTATAGCAGCATAATTAAGGGCAATCTAGGCCTGTAGCAGTATAACTAAGGGTAGTCTAGTCCTATAGTACCATAACTAAGGGTAGTCTAGGCCTATAGTACCATAACTAAGGGTAGTCTAGGCCTATAGCAGCATAACTAAGGGCAGTCTAGGCCTATAGCAGCATAACTAAGGGCAGTCTAGGCCTATAGCAGCATAACTAAGGGCAGTCAAGGCTTATAGCAGCATAACTAAGGGTAGTCTAGGCCTATAGCAGCATAACTAAGGGCAGTCTAGGCCTATAGCAACATAACTAAGGGCTGATCCAAGGCGAGCCTGGTCAGACCTAACTATAAGCTTTATCAAAGAGGAAAGTTTTAAGCCTACTCTTAAACATAGAGAGGGTGTCCTTACAGTGGTGCTGGAGACCAGGGTAATGTCATCTAGATTAGTTAAATCATTAGATAATGTGTTTCTAAATTGCAGGTCATCCAGGTCTTTATGTCTTTAAGGCTGCTTGGAGTCTAGATAACTGATTGGGTTCATCTGGCTTCATTGATAAATATATTTGGGTATCATCTGCATAACAATGGAAATTTATGGAGTGTTTCTGAATAGTATTCCCTAAATGAAGCATATATAAACTGAATAGTAAAGGTCCCAGAACAGAACCTTGAGGAACTCTGTGTCTAACTTTTACTTTTATGGAGGATTCATCATTAACATGAACAAACTGAAATCGATCCGATAAATATGATTTGAACCAGCATAATGCAGAACCTTTAATGCCAGTGAAATGTTCCAGACTAAAAAACCTCAAATAAATTATTGTTATCCAGAAAATCACATAACTGATTAGCGACTGCTTTCTGGAGGATCTTAGACAGAAAAGGAAGGTTAGATATGGGTCTATAATTGGCTAAGACATCTGAATCAAGAGTTAGTAGGCTTCTTAAGGAGAGGTTTAATTAAGACTGCGGTACATATATTCTTATTTGTTTCATTGTTGTTGTTTTTGTTTAGTTTGTTTACTTTTCCACATGTCTTATTTTTTCAAATGTTGTCTTTTAGTATTAATTGATCACTTTGAATAATCAGTATGGATTGTTAATGGGCTATGAATCATTATTATTTATCACCAGTTTTTTGTTTTGTTATGCTACAGAAGAAGTGCTTTACAGCATTTTTAGAACTGTGTAAGAGTTTGTTTGTGACCAGAGACATAAAATACAGTTCAAGGTCCTTTTCAGAGCTTCCAACTGTGTTTCCTGGTCTTCACCAGCAGATATTGTTCAGTTGTCATGAAGATGGATGGTTGCACCAAATAATTCAAAGTGTCCTCTAATCTGCTGAATCCTAACCTGGGGGTCATGACCCCTACCAGGGGTCATGGAAGCCTGTCAAGAACTGAATATAGTTTGAAAGGTCCATAATATGTCAATTCCTCAGGGGTCATCAGGTAAAATAGGGATCTCTGAAGGTAAAAGGTTTGGAACCACTGCTCTAATGAATCCTCTGACTTTCTTCTTTCAGCCTCCTGTCGATCCCACTGCTGAGGTTTTCTGTTCTCTGATTGGAGGACGTCCATGATGGACACCGCTGACCAGCTGCTGGAGCTGATTTTCTCCTGGATCGAGCAGAGGGAGCTCTGTGCAGAGAAACTGAGGAAATTTGCCAGAGAGCTGGAGTCACTCAGGAAGATATGTAACGGTGGTGAATGTGTTGGAAGTTCAGTGTCAGTGGTGGGAGCTGCATGTCTGCTTGGGGCTGGTGCCGCCATTTTGTTCACTGGCGGAGCTGCTGCTCCATTTTTAGGTGTGTTAGGAGGAGCGTATACAGGTGCTGGACTCACTGTCTCTCTGACTTCTAAACTCACTGAGCACTTTATATCCAGCAAAACCATGACAGAGGCACAGAAGATAGAAGAGAAGAGCAATGAGATTGGAGAAAAAATCCAGCGACTGTTTGACAAACTGAAGGCAGAGAGCTCCTCCACAGACCCAGATGAACAGGACCAACACGTTATGACTGAAATTGTGAAAGCCATGGCAAGAAGAAGTGGACTCAGGCTGTCGATCAACATCAGCGCATTTAGAAATGGTTTGAGGGGGGCAAGAGGGATTCTTCTGGCATACGGGGGCATTATCGCCAGAGATATTTTGCTGGTCATGAATGAAGTCGCCAGTGTTTTACTATGTTTCTCATATCAAGCTACAGGGAAAACATCCAAACTTTTGTTTGCTAAAATAGCTCAACAACTCGCCAAAAAAGTGGCATCTGGATTTAAAACATTTCTTAAAGGAGGTGGCATGGTAAGATTCTGTAACTATAAACACATGACACAATCACAAATAATTATCCTTGTATAATGATGTAAAAATGTTGTTAATGGATTGATAATTATTGATTTAATGTTTTTGTGAATTATATTTTTGATGAATGTTCTGTGCATTTGCTTCGTCTGATGATACTGAAAATGAATGTATTGATCTCTTTCCATTGATCATCAGGTTGTGGGAGGAGCTGTTGGAATGGCGTTTGCACTTTCAGAGGCGATAGACAACTGGAAAGAAATGATCGAGAGGAATCATGTGACTGAAGCGAGCCAATCACTGAGAGACACAGCTGACAGAATCTTAGAGATGACCCGGACACTGAAGAAACAGCTTGACAACATCAAGTATGATGGTTTTTTAAATACATTAAAGTGATTCTGTAGGTTTGAAAACGAAAGTTAGTAATTTGCTCATTTAAGGAGAACAGCATCTGCAGTAAGTTTGGATTCTGCAGTTTAATTCTCTTCACTGTATAATCTATAATTCTCTATATCATCTCCATCCATGATGCTTTAAGTGTTGACCAGTGAACTGTTAGGAACATACTGATCATACTGATGACAGGGTTGAAGCAGGTCATGACACAGCAGCTTGAAGCCAAATCATCATGAAAAAGAGACTTTAGTATCAGAGAACAGCACCAAACACTCCAGCAACCAATCACCACCCCACTAAGAGTGTCTTAGAAACCTCCTGCCAGGTTCAGACTACACGATATCAGCTCAATGCCAACTCGACCCAACAGACGTAGAGCGTCAGGACTAAAAATGGGCATCAGGAGGACAACTGATGGTTTTATTTTATAAGTAGTGTATCATTGTGGATGACATCCAATGTCACATCTGGAACGTCCCAACAAAAAGACAAGTCTGAATTTCTTTACCACCTCTCACCTTGTTAGACAACTTGTTGCTGGTACTGCTCATGCTGCGAAATGGAACTGAGAAACAGAGGAAAGCTTCGTGGCAGAGTTCAGCACAGATATTAACTTCTATGGAAACACAAGCGGATGGAAAGAGGAGACTCACCTTTCATACATACAGTAACACAGTCCCCTCTGAGACAGAACAGACACACACCAGTGCAGAAAGGAGTAAGAAATGATAAATCTTAGTGTTTCATGTTAATTTACTTCCACACTGGCACCTACTTCTGTTAGATTGGTTCGACACCAACATGCAGTTTGACTCTTGATGCTATAATTGTCTCATTTGACACAGTGACTCTTAACAGACAAAAATATTGTGCAGTCTGAACGTGCCATTAACAATCAACCATGGCACCCTGCCATTGGTCACTAAACCACACATCATAGTAACCATCTCACAACAAAGTGACTCTTGTATCTGCAGAGCAACATAAAAAAACAATCCTGCAACCATCTAGCAACACCTTGTACCAACTACCACCAAAAAATGCCATAATAACTCAGCAGTTGACCAGTTTTCACCCAACCAGAACCCTGTAGTTGCTAAACTGAACCCCACAGACATCACCCAGCAGGGCACAAAACACCAGCCAGACGACTTAAGCAAAAGCAGAGAAACATACTGTTGTAACAACGACTCACAACACCACAGCAACCAACTAACAAACTTTAACAACCACATACAGTAGCTCCCAGAAAGTTGTAGCAGTGATCTACAAACAATCCTAAAAAGTGCTTGGCCTAAATTATACAGTTCACAGTTATTTCTTCTTAAATCTAATTTCAAAGTAAATCTAGTTGGTTTTGGTGTTTCAACATTGCTACCATCGATATTGGTGTTGTTAAATCATGCTAACTGTATCTTCACTATTGTTATTCACAGGAGGATTCTCGAAGAGATGGAGAAACATCAACAAGAGGAAAACATCACCAAAAAACTAAAACAAATGGAAACGTTTTTCTCATTGGAGAGTGATGGTGAGGAGGAAGAGAGTGATGGTGAGGAGGAAGAGAGTGATAGTGAGGAGGAAGAGAGTGATAGTGAGGAGGAAGAGAGTGATAGTGAGGAAGACACAGAGGAAGATGAAAGCGAGCAGACTGGCAAAAAGGTGGTTGTCGTGATCAAAACCAGAAAAATGGGATCAATAAGGGTAGGGCTGCACAATGTTTGTTCACTGAGAAGAAGAACAGAACGAACCAGAGAGCTCATAACACAAAACAACCTGGACGTCCATTTCCTAACTGAGACTTGGTTAAAAAGGAAAGGTGGAGATCAAGTTCTCAAAGGTTTAATGGAAGGATTGAATGAATTCAGTTTCTTTCGGAGGGCGAGGGTAACTAACACTGAATGTGTCACTGCGAAGGGGAAATCTAAAGGGGGAGGGGTAGCAACTCTGTATTCAAATGTGTTACGTGATGAAAGAGTACCCCAAAGAAGAAACCCACAAACCTTTGAATACGTTGCTGCAGAGCTGCAGCATGATGAGTGGGGCCAACCTGTCCTGTCTATCAATGTGTATCGCCCACCAGGCTTTACCCAGTTCCACCGATTCCTGGAAGAGTTTCAAAGTCTTTTGGATGAATTTAAACATTACAACAGCATCCTCATTACTGGCGACTTCAATATCCATGTTGATGATAAAACAAAGAGCGAAACTACTGAGTTTCTACAGCTTTTGGAAAAGAATGATCTTGTTCAGCATGTTGAGGAGCCGACACACCGTACAAAGAAGCGGAAATGCAAGCGTGTAAAGAAGAATAAACAAAAAGAGGGTCACATTTTGGATCTGGTCATCACCAGGAATGTTGAGATCTCTGATCTCAGGGTGATCAAGAGTGACAGTGAGATCAGTGAGACTAGTGAGAAGAAATCAGATCATTACCCCGTCATTTTCAATGCAAAGCCAAAAGAGGAAAAAACTGATGAAGAGGAGAACACAAAACGATACAAGAAGACAGAAGAATAGAAAATGTCTAGAGCTAAAAAAATAAACTGAAACATGTTTCTAAGAGAGGAAAATCTATTCAAACGAGTCAGAAAAAAGGAAACCCTGGAATAGTTGAAGTAAGTAAGTACCCTTTATTATCCCACAGTGGGGAAATTCATGTGTTGCAGCAGTAACATACATACAACTTGTGCAAAAGTAGACGACATACATACAGACACAGGACCAAGAAGTTAAAAAAATATATAAGGGAGATATAAAATAGAGATGTTGGTGGAGTTCAAAACTCCACCAACACTTCAGTATAACAAACAACTTTATTGTGAAACCAACAAGTTTTGTCTCATGGCTCGATTAAATAAACAGACTTCAGACTTCTTTCCTTCTCTGCAGTTTGGAAGCAGGTGAAGTTTGGCCAGAAACCCAAACTCTAAAACATGCAATGTAAAATAATGAGGCAATCTTGCTGATCAAATAAACTACTTAAACTATACACAAACTGTATGTTCTAAGTTAGTGAAATAGAGCTTAATTAAACAACTTTATATAGTAAATAACTTGCAATTTTTGAAAGCAACAACACTTCACATTAGTACATAGTAAATTTTGACCAAAAAAAAAAGTACAGAACTGTGCAAGAGTTTGAGGCCCTTCAGATGTTTAGATTCTTCACCATAATGCAGCAGCAACAGGAATCATCTGATCATCTACAGTCTGGGATTAACATGAGACAGAAACAGCTGAAGAAGAAGAAGAACTGTGGTAACTTCTCCAAGATGCAGAAACAACCGACCTGCCGAGTTTCCTGAAACACTGAAGAGAACTGCTGCTGTTTGATATTTTCTCCTGCCAACCTGCACTCCCTCATTCAGGTCTACAGTCCTTCCTGCCCACTACACCAATGAAAGGTGTCTGGTACCACAACAGGACCCTCAGTCTCTAGCTAGACTCTCCTCTGTAGTTCCTCGGTGGTGGAACAAGTTACCAAACTGTGTTCGGTCTGCAGAGCCCCTCTCAATCTTTAAGAAAAGACTAAAGACCCAGAAAACACCTCTGCACCTGATGGACTGTAGGTAGAGAAAAAACAAGAAAAACAAACAAATGAACAAACAAACATGCTTCTATGCTCTCTAATCGTTGCCTTGTTGCACTATCTGTTGGCATCTACGTCCTATCGAGCCCAAACTTAACCTTTATGGCTGAATATGATGTTTTCTTTCATTTATATTAATGTTCTTGAATGTGTAAACCAGAATAATATTTTATGTTTGCTGTTTAAATTCACTGCTGTTCACACAGACTGGTGTCACTGGTGTTTAAGTGTTTAGTAACTGTGATCATTTCTTTACTCACTTTCAGTTTATTATCAGACTTTCTGCAACATTCACAGAAATCCTCAGTGTCTGTTTTTAAATCAACAATCCTCTCTGACTTGATGTTTGAACAAAAGTTTTCTTCCTTTTATGCAAATTAGTCAAAAAGCTTTTCTGTTTTCTCATCAACATGTTCTCTAAACCTTTAAATGATCACATGTGCAGTTGTCTAAATGATACACAGTCACAGCTTACACATGCATGAATATGTAACCAAAGTGTGTAATGATCAATAAACACTATGTATATTCAACATGGTTATGATTACTCGACTTATGTTTTGAGAGGTAAATAATAAATGGAACTCTTAAGTTTCATGAGTTGTGTTTCTTCACTCTGTGTAATAATCACTTCATCATTGAGTGTCGTCTGCTGTCCAAACACCAGATGGCAGCAGAGCTCAATCTGTCAACCACAGACCATCACACACTAAATGCTATAAAGTCATATAATGAATGGCACTTCTATAATATAATAATAATAACAACAATAATTTCACTTTTCTATTTTTGTGATTTATTTCAGTAAATCAAATTAGGTTAAATTTAACTATTTTCACCATTAAAAGAGAAAATGAAGCACTGGTGATGTTAAACATCAAGTGTTTGCATATAAATGTAAAAAGTAGTATGTAGGTAAGGCAGCTAATCGAGTGATATAAATCATACTTTATATAAGTCTGATACAATCAGCGGAGAGCTGCTGACATAAGTTACAGCCTCCAGAAATGACAACATTTCCATCTTCTTCTTTTCTTTACGTATTACTTACGGTTGATTTTTAGAGAATTTTCACTGTGACACTCCCAGATACCACTGAAGACTACATCAGTGGTTTTTCACATGTCCAGCTTCTATATTTATATTCTGGTTCTCTACTGGAATAAAAACTCTGTATTGATCTTCTATTGGTCCTTTATGCAGCCCCTCAGTTCAGCCTCTGTCTCTTTAAACCTCAGGTGCAACATTATCGGCCTTTTTCAAACACATGTGCTCACTTGTCTTATCTCGGCTTGACTCTGTGCATCAGCCCGGCACAGCAGGTTTTGCATCTCCATTACAACAGGGCTACCTGTGTGAAGGTGCTGTATACATCATGGCTGTGACGAGAGGTCAAAGTGATGTTTGTGACAAAACATTTACTATAAATTCTTCACAATAAAAATCGTTACTTTTTCAGTGTAAAGCTTTTAAAATGAAGCTGCAGAAGCAGAAAAAGGGTTTTTTGTCAGCAGTAACTTAACACAGCTCTGATAAGACTGAAAGTGATAAAGAAACAGTCAAATAAAGCAGATATGTACCACACCCACTTTGTGACACTGAATCAGGTGATTTACAGGAACTCACAAATACTTTATAACAACACAAAAGTCTGCAGGGAATTTTTGCTTTGACCTGAAGAACAACTTGTTCAACAAGGTAAATCTGTTTTGTCATCAGTGATACTCCTACTGATCGTCTCTCTGGTGAACATCAGTCATCTGTTCAAACACTTCAAAATGACTTCATGTTGAAGTCTCTTTAACAGTGACCCAGTGGGTGGATGTTTGCAAAGCAGAGAGCAGCTTCAGTTACTGTTTCAGGTTCAGGAAATATGGTAATTTTTGTTTAATATTGAAAAAACTCAGTGCTGGCTTGAAGCAGGAAACTGAACATTTTGATTTTACTGAACCATAAAGACTTCCGTCTTTCTTAAACTGATCCAGCAGCCGTGCTGCTCTAAACACAAGCAGAGTTTAATAAAGTTTAATCATCAAGCAGGTTGAAACATCTCAACAACTGTTGGATAATTGTAAATTGGAAAACCTTTTGATCCTCTGACTTTACATCTAGTGCCATCATCTGGTCAAACTTTCATTTGGTTTCTGGTCACATATCTGCAAAACTAATGACTCTCCCATTAGCCACAGCTGTACTTTGTGTTCACTGTTAGCTAATGTTGGAATGCTAACATGCTAAACCAACATGGTGAACATGGTAAACATCAGCATTTTTTATTTGTCTGCCTCTAATGAGACTTTACCTTCTTAAAAAATCCTCTAATCCCTGCGAAAATGTTGTGGAATCACTTGAACATTTATTTTTGAGTGTTTTCAACGATCAGGCAAAGTTAATGTTCCTGTTGAGATCATATCTGTTTGAATGTTTGAATGTTTCCCTCATGACGCCGGAGTTCATTTTCACTTTCACTTGTTGGGGGATTACCTTCTGCAACACCTGAGTCTGAATCAGCCAATAGAAAAACAGAATGATGCAAGAGGAGTCTGTCCCTCCTCTTCTTCTACAAACATAATAAAAGGAGAATTTGAACTTTGAGAGTCAGATGAGAATATTTGATCAACAAAACCTGTGAAACTCTGAAACAGGTAAGATGACAGTTGCATGATCTTATTAAATATGCATTTTCTTTCTTTTTTATTTCAAAATATTCACAGTAATTCAGTTTATTACACATAATATTTTAGTGAGCTTGAAGTTTCATTCTGAGCTTTGGAAGCAGAGTGGAATCATCCTTACTGTGTCAACAATTCAATATTTCAGATTTATTTCCTTATCTTATTCATTTTCAGGTTGGAGGAGGAGCAGCTGGACTTTTGTTTTGGTTGCTGAACTGATCAATAACTTCATAAATATGACGGACTGTAAATCAGACACTGATCAGAGAGAGCAGGCTGAAGCTTTGCGAACAGCTTTGGAAGAGATGGAAAAACATCTCAATGCAATTCTGTGAGTCTGAAAATAAAAAGATATTATAAACATCTGAAATATGTTAAACAGCAGCTTTACAGAGAGTAACATCAGACCTCACCAGTTTAATTTGTTAAATGATGTTCCTAACATGCTTCTTTTTAATTTTTTCTCAGATTAGCAACAATTACAGACTATATGATGATGATGATGATGGAGAAGAGAACATTAATAAAGCGTGCGATAGAAAACTGCCAGAATGAAACCGCTCTGCGATGGCTGAGAGAAAATTCAGAGTCGTTGAACTTCATACAACTGGTGGTAATGTTTCATTTCCTGAAGAAACACATCGACGAGGAAGAAAAGAAGGATCACAGTAACAACATTGACATCACCTTTGTTGCACATGGATCCATCAGAGATTCCCTGATCCCGGCCAGCTGTCTGCTGCCTCTGCCCTCCATCACAGACGTGATCCTGTATTCTCCCTGGAACTGTTATCTTACTATTAAAGCAGTCTACGGTGTCGCTACGGGACGCATGAAGCCTCAGCACAGAGTGTTTCACTGTGGTGACACAGCTTGCTCTGTTGCCGAGGAACTCCATCGACCCACCAACCTGCCGGACCACTGGAACTCAATGAAGAAGGCCGGAGTCCAAAAGATTCCCAACATCACGCTCAGCCCTCTCGAACCATCAAGCGACGATGTGTGGAAAGCCTTTCGGTCTCTGTCAAAACAACACGGTCCACCAGGAAGAAACCGCATCATCATCCCGTTCATCCTCCCAGGAAAGAATGTCTTCTTAGAAAGTGTCCCGTTCTTCATCGTCACGTTGGCTCTGTCTCTGGTGCTCCTCTCCTCCAGGTTTAAAGCCACCGTCCATCTCGCTGCCTGTCTGAGTGACAAATCTACAGAGAAGAAGTTTGACCAGGAGTATCTGAAGCAGCAGTATGCCTGCACCATCGATCACACCACAATGGACGCTTCATCAGACATGTTCAGTGTGACACTGTTTGAGAGTTTTAAACGTTTTTTCTTTGGTTAAACATCTTCTCTGTTTCTGACCCAAACATTCAAAACTGAGCCAGAACCAGTCATGTGGTAGAAATGAAGTTTTGATGTGGAAATTCATCCACAGATTCATGAACTGAAGGAACAAACGATCTCACAGCTCGGCAGCTCTCATTAATCTGCATTTATATTTATTTTATCAGATGATGTCATGATTGTAAAGTAATGATTATATCTTGGATATTTTTCCAGATTCATATAGATGAATTAGAGAAGTTGAACATTTGTGAGTAAAGAAAAAAAAAAAGAAGTGAAATCCTGCTACTATAGTTTGTTTACGTAGCCTCCGGAGCCGGAGGAAGCTTCCTGAAAGCTGACCAATCAGAACAGAGCGGGCTCATCAGGAGGCGGGGCCTTAAAGAGACAGGAGCTAAAACTTCCTGTTTCAGACAGAGGCTGAACTGAGGAGCTGCATAAAGGACCAGTAGAAGATCAATAAGGAGTTTTTATTCCAGTAGAATATAAATATAGAGGCTGCAGATGTGAAGAATACGAGTCCTTTAATGGTTTGTGTTCATTCGTTGCTTCACTTGGTAAGGACACTGTTTATATTTTAATTTGGTTTTGTTTCATAAAGTAATAAAGTTGTTGACTGAACAGCACGACAAAGCCAGCTAGCTGTTCTTTCTGCTAATCACAACATCGTCTTCAGGTTAGCTCCACCAGAGTAGAAATATGTAGGTTATGCTAAGTCTGTGCTTAATGGTATGTGTACTGTGTTCAAAGAATATATTGTGAGCACAGTAAGTAAGAGCTTTTCTTCTTATTCCTCTAACGTTGCAAAAGTTTTAGGTACCAAAATTCAAGTAAGAATACTTTCAAACATGATGCTATGTTAAGTTTATATTTATTAAACAAAGTTCAGTAATGAGAAAATAACCAAATTAAATCAGTATCTATTTATTTGTGATCAGTAATCACACTTTCCCTTTAAAAATGGCACCAGTTCTCCTCGGTATGTTTGTGCACAAAATTTTAAGGTTCTTGGCAGGTCAGTTGTTGTATTTGCTCTTTGTTCTGCCTGGAACAGATTAGTTCAGTCTAGTCAGGAGTGGAAACTACAGTCATAAACTTTTACAGATGATATTGTGCATTCTTTAATTTAAACTGTGATCAGAGTTACTTTTTTCAAATGTAAAGTCTTCGATGTTAAAGTCTGTGAGGAATCTTTCTAAAAATGATGTATTGGAGGCTTTTATGGTTTTTAGGATTAAGTCTTAAAGTAAATTCTGAAAAAAATAGACTATTGCAATAAAGTCTGGGTTATTCCCCACTGGAATTATGATGTTTAAAGAAATAACCTAATATGCTCATATGTACTGCACTTTTCTTGGTCAGTTCTGGTAATGAGCATCAGGTTTAGGCAGGTAAACATTAAAACAGCAGATCATCTGAACCTGTGCAGGATGGTGCTCTGCATCTTTACAAGAAATCACATGACTTACAGAAAGAAAAAACAGAAACTGAGCAACTGGACACTGCCTTTCGTCTTTACAAGAAGTCACATGACTCAAAAAAACAACAACAAAAAACAGAAACTGAGCAACAGGAGGTTGCTTTTCATTTTTACAAGAAGTCACATGACTTGAAAGAAAAAACAGAAACTGAGCAACAGTATAAAATCTGCTGCAGAAAAACTCTTCTGCTGTCAGACAGAGGAATAACCTCAGAGCCTGAACTCACAGTCTCAGTCTGCTTTTTCTTTTGGACTCAGATTCTCTTCAAACAGGTAAGAAACACTTATTTTTCTATTTTTTTCATCCAGCTGCCGATCTTAATGTAAATATCTTGATCTATACTATAAAACTGGACCGGTTCAAAGTATAGACCATATAGCTGCTCTTCTAAGGCGCCACCTTATCTGGTGGGCGCTGGTCGCCTTCGAAGGAACAAATAAAATTATTATTAAATAAATAAATAAATCGCCCTTCCTCGTTTTCTGCCTTGAGAAACAATATGAACATACACACAAAGAAAAACTTCCTACCAGTTTTCCATCTGCCTTGCACCTACTGAAGAAGAAGAAGAAGAAGAAGAAGAAGAAGAAGGATGATGCTTCACAGACAGACCGAGTCTGTGACCAGATGCTAAGAGGCAGATATTCACAGGTCCAAACATGCAGGTGCAGGAAGAAAACGCGATAAGAGCGCCAATCTAGAGTTAAGTCCTCTTATGTTAACATTAAAAAGCCGTTTTGTGTGTAATGTTAGACGTTTCATCTGTAGCAACTAGCCAGCTAAATAGTAATAAAACTAATGATAGATAATGACGCAATAATAGCTGCTTGACTCAGATAACATTACGGGTGAAAGGATATGAATCTGGTTGGCAGTCAGTAACAGCATCTGGATAACTGCTCCTTCCTACAACGTGAGACACTGTGCTGAAATTACACTGATCAACATCAGAGATAATGACCAACGCTATAAATATTGATTTCTGCACTGAGTTGCACCAGCTGTGTGTAAACTGGCATGAGTCACTTGGTATCGTAGCACATTGTAGTAAGTTAAGAGGCTGAAGTTGGTGTCCGATTCACAGCCTCCGATTAGAATTTCCCAGTCCACCTAAAAATGGTAAAACGCCTGTAGATGGCGTCGTTCGGTCATTTTCGAGCTAGTTCATGAAGTGAATAAGTAATAACTGTAATCATAATAATAATCTTTTTAATTGTAGCGTATTTTTCTTTTTATCCTTACTCATGGTTAACTGCTTACTGTTATCTCTGCTTATTTTCTGCGGGCTTATCTGCTCAGTATTAAAGAGTCTAAACAAACTAATACTCCAGAATGACAAGAAATGTCAAAGGGTATCATAATCCTAAGTTTTATTCATGTTTACTTCAGCAGTTTTTCTTTATGGTGTCCAAGCCTTTACTCTATTTGTGAAAATGCGAAAAAGGGGCAATTTCACTGATTTTCTCTCATCCAGACCACATTAGACCAGGTCCACATCAAAAGCCACTATACTTAGACCTGTCAAACCCAATAAAACACAGTTTCTGATTTGTGAAACCTTTATTTCATTTGTGAAAATGTAAAAAATTGTGTTTTTTGATGTGAGAAAAGTCCAGAACATTTTAGGCACATGACATCATGGAAGGTGTCATCCACTGTGTAATCAGTCCATAAATAACCAAGTGCCAGTGTCTGTATGGTACTAACAAGTAGTTTGTAATATTTAATCATTTATTCATTTTTTGATACATGATTTGTTCGAAAAGTAATTTTAATTTATAAAAATAAAAATATATATTTTTGTCTTGCAACCACTGTGGTGTCTGATGTTTGTGTGTGTGTGTGTGTGTGGGGGGGGGGGGGGGGGGGGGGGGGGTCTCCAGGTTGGTTTTGAAGATCTTTTGTGCTTTTAAACCTCACAGAGAAAGTTTAACATGATATCTTTAGTACAAGAATACTAAAATCACTGAGGACTTTATATCCAGTGACACCATGAAAGAGGCGCAGAACATAGAAAAGAACAGTGACGACATTGGAGAAGACTGCACCTCTACTACATTCATTTGTCTTCTCTGTATCACATCCAGCCAGGACTGTCTCTTGTGTTTGGACTCTTTGTTTTTTGTTCTTTTGGGTTTTCTGTTTTACACTTAGAAAGATTATCTTGGCAAAACCTTTGTTTCACTTGTTCTTAACTCATAAACATAAGAGATAAAAGAATTTAGATCAGGGTTTAGAAATTGGATCTCCAGAGGAAAACAGGCCTTCCGTACATATGTGTGATTTAGCCCAATGCATCAAAATCTCACTCCAGCCAGGTACCCAAAGTTGGCAACCCTGGTTAACATTTAAATCAATATAAATGTATTAAAACAAACAGATCAATATATATTATAGCTTTATTTTATAAGCGTCTTCCCGTCCTCAAAAGTTTGTACTCCCAAGTCAACTTGCCCAGTGTTCACCACACTGGCGCTGGAATAGGAAGAATGATGACACTTTTTGTCAGTGTTCTGGCCCCACAGGTCTAGACCACACTCTTTAATTTACAGAGACTCAACAGTTCCCCCCATGAGCAGCACTTGGTGACAGTGGTGAGGAAAAACTCCCCTTTAACGGGAAGAAACCTCAAGAAGAACCGACTCTGGGTGGGCGGCCATCTGCCTCGACTGGTAGATTAGTTTCCTAACATGGATCATATGAGACATTAGCTGATATGTGTAGCATCAAATAATAATGTCAGACAAAGGACCACAAAGTTAGTAGCTGGCAAAAACTCTTCAGCAAACAGTGGAGCTAAAGTTGTTTTAAATTTACATTAGTGTTTTAACCGTCCAGTTTATCTTGTGTTGCTGCTTTAGCCTATTTTACAATGTAACATTAGCTTAGTTTGAATTGCTTGGCTGCTGATGCATCCCCACTGTGTGTTTACTTCACAGTTACAGTTCTGCTTTATTCTCACTCAGATATTTAAAGGAAGGCTTTTTAGATTTTCAAAGAGAAAGTAAAGAACTGATTCAAGATTGAAAGAAAAAGTTTAAGAAAGAGAAACACAGGCATTGGTTGATGGAGAGACATGAATAGATTTAAAGCAGAAAAACTGGTGAAGACATTACAGCTGTATCTAGATGAATTAATGTTCTGGTAAACATTTTTAAATGCAGAATCTGTTATCCATATGTAAAGACATCCCATAAACTAAAAAGAGTGAAACCTGCTATAAAGTGACATTTCATTCAGGCTGAATGAAATGATTGGACAGGATTATTACAGGCCTGCAACATTCACAGATACTGGATTTTTATTCGATTTATTAACGGCTGTCAGGATGTCCAGAGAATTTCAACAAATATAACAAAAATATGTCTAAAATACATCAGATACACAAACTTTAAGGTGAGCCTGTTTTTAACTTCTGTCTCAAAAATCAAACATGGCGACGGCCAAATCTCTAAACTCGAGGCTTCAAACATCAGTTCACAAACCAGACATCACAGTGACTACGTCCATATTCTGAATGTATCCCACATATAAACACATACGGATTCTTATTTGTTATTCGTTGTTGCTGTTTTACTGTCTTATTTATTTTCTAATGTTGTGTTTCTGTACTTGTTGATCACTTTGAATTCTCAGTATGAATTGTTAATGTGTTATGAATCATTAGTATTTGTTACCAGTGTTTTGTTTTCTCAGATGAGTTTGAGGACTTAGGAGATGATATAATGAGGTTTGGGTTGTACTGTATTTGTTTTACTTTGATGATTCCTTTTTATATCTCATCTGTTTATGTTTAACAAATGATTTATATTCATTATCATATATATTTAACTGTACAAATTTATTTCTTCCTCTATGTTTGTCTCTCTATTCTTTTTTTCCTTTTTAGTTTGAATTTATTTGTAAAAATGTTATTTGGTTTTATGTCTTTTATGTTACAGAGGGGCTTTACAGACTTCATTTGTGACCAGAGACATAAAAATACAGTTTAAACACTTCAGAGCTCCAACTGTGTTTCCTGGTCTTCATCATCAGATATTGTTCAGTTGTCATGAAGATGGATGGTTGCACCAAATAATTCAAAGTGTCCTCTAATCCGCTGGTTCCCAACCTGGGGGTCCTGACCCCACTAGGGGTCATCAAACCTGTATTGAAGGAAATTGAAAGGTCCATAACATGTCAGTTCCTCAGAGGTTGTCAGTCGTCTCTGAAGGTAAAAGGTTTGGAACCACTGCTCTAATGCATCCTCTGACTTTCTTCTTTCAGCCTCCTGTTGATCCCACTGCTGAGGTTTTCTGTTCTCTGATTGGAGGACGTCCATCATGGCCACCGCCACTGAGCTGCTGGAGCTGATTTTCTCCTGGATCGAGCAGAGGGAGCACTGTGCAGAGAAACTGAAGAAACTGTCCAGAGAGCTGGATTCAATCAGGGAGGCATGTACCAGCCATCAGTGTATTTGCAGATTTGTGTCAGTGGCGGGAGCCGGCGTGTATACTGGTGTCGGTCTCCCCGCCTCTCTGCCTCCGAAACTCACTGACCACCTTAGATCCAGTGTCACCATGAAAGAGGCGCAGAACATACAGAAGTGGAGCAACAACATTAGAGAAAAAATCCAGCGTCTGTTCGAGATACTGAAGGCGGAGAAGAAGGTGAGCTCCTATTCTTGTATAATAATGTAAAAATGTTGTTAATGGATTGATGATTATTGATTTAATGTTTTTGTTAATTATATTTTTGATAAATGTTATGTGCATTTGCTTCATCTGATGATACTGAAAATTAATATATTGATCTCTTTCCATTGATCATCAGATTATGGAAGGAGCTGTTGGAATGGTGTTTGCACTTTCAGAGGCGACTGACAACTGGGAAGAAATGATTGAGAAGAATCATGTGACTGAAGCGAGCCAATCACTGAGAGACACAGCTGACAGAATCTTAGAGATGACCCGGACACTGAGGAAAGAGCTTGACAACATCAAGTATGATGTTTTTTAAATACATTAAAGTGATTCTGTAGGTTTGAAACTAAAGTTAGTAATTTGCTCATTTAAGGAGAACAGCATCTGCAGTAAGTTTGGATTCTGCAGTTTAATTCTCTTCAATGTATAATCTATAATTCTCTATATCATCTCCATCCATGATGCTTTAAGTGTTGACCAGTGAACTGTTAGGAACATACTGATCATACTGATGACAGGGTTGAAGCAGGTTACGTCACAGCAGCTTGAAGCCAAATCATCATGAAAAAGAGACTTTAGTATCAGAGAACAGCACCAAACACTCCAGCAACCAATCACCACCCCACTAAGAGTGTCTTAGAAACCTCCTGCCAGGTTCAGACTACACGATATCAGCTCAATGCCAACTCAACCCAACAGACGTAGAGTGTCAAGACTAAAAATGGGCATCAGGAGGACAACTGATGGTTTTATTTTATAAGTAGTGTATCATTGTGGATGACATCCAATGTCACATCTGGAACGTCCCAACAAAAAGACAAGTCTGAATTTCTTTACCACCTCTCACCTTGTTAGACAACTTGTTGCTGGTACTGCTCATGCTGCGAAGTGGAACTGAGAAACTGAGGAAAGCTTCGTGGCAGAGTTCAGCACAGATATTAACTTCTATGGAAACACAAGCGGATGGAAAGAGGAGACTCACCTTTCATACATACAGTAACACAGTCCCCTCTGAGACAGAACAGACACACACCAGTGCAGAAAGGAGTAAGAAATGATAAATCTTAGTGTTTCATGTTAATTTACTTCCACACTGGCACCTCCTTCTGTTAGATTGGTTCAACACCAACATGCAGTTTGACTCTTGATGCTATAATTGTCTCATTTGACACAGTGACTCTTAACAGACAAAAATATTGTGCAGTCTGAACCTGCCATTAACAATCAACCATGGCACCCTGCCATTGGTCACTAAACCACACATCATAGTAACCATCTCACAACACAGTGACTCTTGTATCTGCAGAGCAACATAAAAAAACAATCCTGCAACCATCTAGCAACACCTTGTACCAACTACCACCAAAAAATGCCATAATAACTCAGCAGTTGACCAGTTTTCGCCCAACCAGAACCCTGTAGTTGCTAAACTGAACCCCACAGACATCACCCAGCAGTGCACAAAACACCAGCCAGACGACTTTAGCAAAAGCAGAGAAACATACTGTAGTAACAACGACTCACAACACCACAGCAACCAACTAACAAACTTCAACAACCACATACAGTAGCTCCCAGAAAGTTGTAGCAGTGATCTACAAACAATCCTAAAAGGTGCTTGGCCTAAATTATACAGTTCACAGTTATTTCTTCTTAAATCTAATTTCAAAGTAAATCTAGTTGGTTTTGGTGTTTCAACATTGCTACCATCGATATTGGTGTTGTTAAATCATGCTAACTGTATCTTTACTATTGTTATTCACAGGAGGATTCTTGAAGAGATGGAGAAACATCAACAAGAAGAAAACATCACCAAAAAACAAGAAGAGGAAAAGCTTTCAGAGGAAAACGTCAAAAAACGAAAACTAATGGAAGAGTTTTCCAGAGAAAACGTCTCTCAACAACAGGAGAAAGAAAATTCTAACTGTATCTTCACTGTTGTTATTGTTCACAGGAAGATGCTCGAGGAGATGACGAAATGTCAACAAGAACAAGAGGAAAAGCTTCTCAGGGAAATCTCCACTCAACTAGAATTTAAAGAAAAAGCAGAGACGCCAAAAACAAACAACAATATGCTGTCAAAAACACATCAGGACACTCCTCAATCACAATCTCAAATGGGAAGTGGAGGAGAGCAGCAGAAAGAAAATGACCAAAATGAACAGGCTGGAAGTGGAGAAGGAGGAGGAGGAGGAAGAGGAGATTCAGAACATGAAGAGAGTGATAATGAGGAGGAAGAGAGTGATAGTGAGGAAGAGACAGAGGAAGATGAAAACAAGCAGAGTGGCAAAAAGAAAAAGAAAAAGCCAGTCAAGTCGAACAAATACAGAAAAAGTGATGGAAGCATTAACGAAGAAAACAATCCCGAGTTTGAGACCAACCAAATACCTCCTGGATCAATAAGCGTAGGGCTGCTCAATGTTCGTTCCTTGAATAACAAAACAGAAGAAATCAAAGAGCTCATAACAAAAAAGAAACTGCACGTCTTTCTCCCAACTGAGACGTGGTTAAAAAAGAAAGATGGAGACAAAGTTATCAGTCAAGCTTTACCAGAGGAATATGGAGCCATTCAAACGATGAGGCTAACTAAAAGCACTTACAGCGAGGAGAGGAAACCTAAAGGGGGAGGGGTAGCGATTGTGTATGTCCTGGAGTTACAGGGTGAAAAAATTAACCTAACAAAAAAACGCCCAAACACCTTTGAACATGTTGCTGCAGAGCTGAAAGTTAATGGCAAACCTGTCCTGTTCATCAATGTGTATCGCCCACCTGTTAAAACATTGGCTGAGATCGACAAATTCCTGCATCAGTTCCAACTTCTTGTGGATGAAGTTTGTAAACATTACAATGAAATCATCATTACTGGTGACTTCAATATATGGGTTGATAATCAAAAGATGACTTCAACTAAAGAGTTTACAGGCTTTCTGGCAAACAATGGTCTCACTCAGCATGTTGCAGAGCCGACACACTGTATAAAGAAGAATAAACAAATAGAGGGTCACATTTTGGATCTGGTCATCACCAGGAATGTTGAGGTCTCTGATCTCACTGTCCAGGATGACATCATGATATCAGATCATTACCTCGTCATTTTCGATGTAAGGCTGGAGTCAAAAGAATCAGATCCAAAAGATCCAAAAGTGAAAGAGGAGAACACAAAGCGATACAAGAGGAATGAATAAAAAACTGTGAGTTATAAAAGATGGTGCAGTTCAACTGCATGATTTGACTCAACAGAATTGCATCAATTAATTTCATGAACAAACGGTTCAAAATGTGAAGTAAAGTCATATATTTCCTAATGTAGCCATGACAGATCTGAACAATCATTAACTGACTGCAACTTAAAATAGTTTGAAAGACCAAAAAAAGGAAACAGGACAAACAAATATGTAATTTTTATCTTTATTCTTCCAAATTGAACTAAAAAATAAACTGAAACATAAACCCAAACTCTAAAACATGCAGTGTAAAAATGTTTGGGGTCACTGCAGTGAGACTAATGACGTCATGAACAACAGCCACCAGTTTCATATGAACACTGTTGTGGAATTTTGGAGCTGATCTCACTGGCAGTTTTCAGGTTGAAGAAGAGAGAAGAATCAGAGAGAAATCTGTTTTATCTGGAACGCTTTAATAAAAACCTTATAAGGGAGATAGACTGAGAAACATCCTCTGTTGATCAGACAATGTCCCAAACTCATCTGAACCCTGACAGTCCAAAACACAGCCTTTAAGCGAGTCAATGCATTTAGATCACCAGTCCCGAGTCAAAACCCTTTGACCTGAATTTGTATCTTTGCTTTTGCCTCGTCTTCTCTGGTGACGCCTGCATCTGGCCTTCGTTCACCATGAGGCTCCCGGTTTATTAAACAATGCATGTTATCTTCTGTCTGAGAGAACAGAAGAGAACAGCTTGACATTTTGTTGTCCTGGTCAGTTATGGATTTTATCCATATCAAACACTAGCCAAGAATTAAATGTACAGATTAGATATGCATGTTGAAAATGGTGTCTGAAGTTATTGTTTAGCAAAAGACAAATAATAGAGCTTAATTAAACAACTTTACAGAAGTAAATAATTTACAGTTTTTGAAAGCAACAACACTTCACATTAGTACATAGTAAATTTTGACCAAAAAAAAGCACAGAACTGTGCAAGAGTTTGAGGCCCTTCAGATGTTCAGATTTAGATTCTAGATAATGCAGCAGCATCAGGAAGCATCTGATCATCTACAGCAGGACAACAAGAACTGTCTTCATCAACAAGAAGAACAAGGAGTCCTGCAGCAGATGGTCTCTGATCTTAACATCATGGAGCCAGTCTGGAATTAACATGAGGAGAGAGAAGCAGCTGAAGAAGAACTGTGGTAACTTCTCCAAGATGCAGAAACAACCGACCTGCCGAGTTCCTGAAACACTGAAGAGAACTGCTGCCATTTGATATTTTCTCCTGCCAACCTGCACTCCCTCATTCAGGTCTACAGTCCTTCCTGCCCACTACACTCTGCCAATGAAAGGTGTCTGGTACCACAACAGGACCCTCAGTCTCTAGCTAGACTCTCCTCTGTAGTTCCTCGGTGGTGGAACAAGTTACCAAACTGTGTTCGGTCTGCAGAGCCCCTCTCAATCTTTAAGAAAAGACTAAAGACCCAGAAAACACCTCTGCACCTGATGGACTGTAGGTAGAGAAAAAACAAGAAAAACAAACAAGCAAACAAACAAACATGCTTCTATGCTCTCTAATCGTTGCCTTGTTGCACTGTCTGTTGGCATCTACGTCCTATCGAGCCCAAACTTAACCTTTATGGCTCTTACTGGTGTTCTGGATCTCTGCTTGTGATGTATCTCATATACACGTCACTTTGGCTAAATGAAAAAATGTAATGTTAATATTTATCTACATATTGTTGCATCATGCATAAAGAAATGCTTGTGGAGGTGGAGTTAAAGTTAAAAAATATATGTGATAATCAGCATAACCCAAACATATAATTTTGTATTTGATTATATTTGTATATGCAAATCAGTCACTTTACATGCACACTAATATTCCACTATTATTCCAAATATGACAATATTCAGAATTTTATAGGGGTCATATGTAAACAGCATATTCTGTTTGCATATTCTGAATTAGGCTTTGTTCCAAATGTAACATTTTCTGATGAATAAATGTGTGATATACTTGTTAATCAGGTTTTAGGAACATTCTTTGGACTAATTCAGAATATGAATCTCAACTGGAGTTTCTACTGTAGTTTAACCTGTTTATGTTCAGCTCTGTAGGATATGTGGGATTCAGGAACAGAGAAAAACTAGCTGCTGCCTATAAACAGGAATATTAGTGGAATATTCATTTTCATTAGACATGCAAACAGCTTTGTGCATGTAAACACAGTCATTGGAAACACTGATGAGTGAATATGATGTTTTCTTTCATTTATAAATAATGTTCTTGAATGTGTAAAGCAGAATAATATTTTATGTTTGCTGTTTAAATTCACTGCTGTTCACACAGACTGGTGTCACTGGTGTTTAAGTGTTTAGTAACTGTGATCATTTCTTTACTCACTTTCAGTTTATTATCAGACTTTCTGCAACATTCACAGAAATCCTCAGTGTCTGTTTTTAAATCAACAATCCTCTCTGACTTGATGTTTGAACAAAAGTTTTCTTCCTTTAATGCAAATTAGTCAAAAATCTTTTCTGTTTTCTCATCAACATGTTCTCTAAACCTTTAAATGATCACATGTGCAGTTGTCTAAATGATACACAGTCACAGCTTACACATGCATGAATATGTAACCAAAGTGTGTAATGATCAATAAAGACTATGTATATTCAACATGGTTATGATTACTTGACTTATGTTTTGAGAGGTAAATAATAAATGGAACTCTTAAGTTTCATGAGTTGTGTTTCTTCACTCTGTGTAATAATCACTTCATCATTGAGTGTCGTCTGCTGTCCAAACACCAGATGGCAGCAGAGCTCAATCTGTCAACCACAGACCATCACACACTAAATGCTATAAAGTCATATAATGAATGGCACTTCTATAATATAATAATAATAATAACAATAATTTCACTTTTCTATTTTTGTGATTTATTTCAGTAAATCAAATTAGGTTAAATTTAACTATTTTCACCATTAAAAGAGAAAATGAAGCACTGGTGATGTTAAACATCAAGTGTTTGCATATAAATGTAAAAAGTAGTATGTAGGTAAGGCAGCTAATCGAGTGATATAAATCATACTTTATATAAGTCTGATACAATCAGCGGAGAGCTGCTGACATAAGTTACAGCCTCCAGAAATGACAACATTTCCATCTTCTTCTTTTCTTTACGTATTACTTACGGTTGATTTTTAGAGAATTTTCACTGTGACACTCCCAGATACCACTGAAGACTACATCAGTGGTTTTTCACATGTCCAGCTTCTATATTTATATTCTGGTTCTCTACTGGAATAAAAACTCTGTATTGATCTTCTATTGGTCCTTTATGCAGCCCCTCAGTTCAGCCTCTGTCTCTTTAAACCTCAGGTGCAACATTATCGGCCTTTTTCAAACACATGTGCTCACTTGTCTTATCTCAGCTTGACTCTGTGCATCAGCCCGGCACAGCAGGTTTTGCATCTCCATTACAACAGGGCTACCTGTGTGAAGGTGCTGTATACATCATGGCTGTGACGAGAGGACAAAGTGATGTTTGTGACAAAACATTTACTATAAATTCTTCACAATAAAAATCGTTACTTTTTCAGTGAAAAGCTTTTAAAATGAAGCTGCAGAAGCAGAAAAAGGGTTTTTTGTCAGCAGTAACTTAACACAGCTCTGATAAGACTGAAAGTGATAAAGAAACAGTCAAATAAAGCAGATATGTGCCACACCCACTTTGTGACACTGAATCAGGTGATTTACAGGAACTCACAAATACTTTATAACAACAACAGCATTGTAATTGTTAGTTATGTTTCTAACTTGAGGAGCCTCCTTTGATTCATCTGAACTTTATCCTCGACCTTTCTAAACACTTCTCTTCATTCTCTCAGAGACTAGAGACATCTTTCAGGCTGAAGCTCCTCAGTTAAAGATTACATGCTTAAAGTTCACAATAACTAAACATGATTACACAGATTATATGTGTTACAAACACAATTACTCACACTGTAAATATTGATCAAGACTTAACATTCATTGATCAGATTTTACTTCACTGCATCAGTTTACTTCTTCTATTCAGTATCTGCCATTAAAGGTAGTGTTTTTATTTAAGGCATCAAACATTAGAAACATGTGACCAAAAGTATGTGGACATCACTGTTCAACAAGTCAAAACAACCAAGAGACAAGTCAGGGTCTAAATACCCGCAAGATGGAGACAAGACAAAATATCTATGAGACCAGTCAAAGTCAAAACCATCACTGGGGCTGAAAAGTCCAGATATAATGATAACTGTCCTGATGACAATGTGAACAAAGTCATGGTTTTAGATCAGCTGTCACATATGTCTGCTATGTTTGAGTGTCCTCATACTTTTGGCCATGTAGCGTCTCTTCAGATGAATCAGTTTCTCTCTCATTAGAAGTTAAAGGAGCCTCTCAGACTAACCAGACTCTGCAGATTCTCTCTCACGTCACTGAAGTGCTGCTCAATCTCACGCTTTTGTCGGCCGTACCTGTGATCGTAATACGCCTCTAAAAATTTGTCAAAGTTCAAGTCATGAACAACACGGTACCATTTTGAATCTTCACCCACCAGAAAAACGAGGTCTAGGAAAATCAAAACGGGTTCTGGCACAAATATCACAGAGCACTTCTTTTTGATCATCTTCTTGTGCTCTTTGAACAGCAGTTCCAGGTTGTTCTGGTAAGCAGACATCAGATTCTTCACGGGGTCGCAGGTGTCAGTCCCTCCCAGTCTCACCAGGTGAATCATCATCTGGATGTGGAAGGCCGTCCCGTTCACCCAGGCCTTCAGAGCTTCGTTCGTCATGTGACCGTCCCTCAACATGGAGTTCTTCAGCTTGGTGAGCGCTGCACTCAGCTGGACCTCGATCCGCTTCAGGTCGCTGCTCAGCTCTTGGTTGTCATTGATGTGTATCATGTATCTCTTCAGGCACTCGTCGATCTGATCCCAGACCTCGGAGGCCTTCTCCTCAGCAAACACGCAGCGCAGAGCGTCCTTCATGCTCTCCTCTGGTGGACTGAATGACACGATGTCGATGAAGATGGCGATGGCGAGCGCTCCGAGGCCCGCCAGCTGAGGAGCTGACTTTAAGCTGCAAAGCTTCTCCACCAGGCCCTTGATCCAGTCTGCAGCGCAGTCAGACACCTCCATCCTCCTCTCATAGTGTTGTCTCAACATGTCTGAAGAATCCAGACTGCAGAACTCAACGATTCTCTGATTGACTTTCACATCTGGACCGTCGCCAAGTTTATCCACAAACCTTTTTAATACTCGCTGCTCCCTCTCATCCGCACTCAGCCCGTTACCCATCGTGTTTTTGTCAGGGTCAGATGATGATGATGATGAAGTAGTGATTTGTGGATCACTGAAACACACAATATGAACAGAGTTAATAGTAGCACGCTAGAGCTGAAACCATTAGATGACTGACAGACGACTAATTGGCAACATTTTGATCATTAAAGTCATTTAAGCAAAAATACCAAAAATGATCTTATAGCAACTTCAACTTTTTGTGTTATTTTCATTTTTTGATGATTTATAATGTCTAAATATATTACATGTTCAGCCTTGGGATACATGTGCACTTATATACATGTAGGAATTATCTTGTTTTGTTCTGTTTGTACATAAATAACATTCAGGCATAAAGGCAGAACACACTGACACACTCTATCTGTAAGCATCGTTCAGCAGCCAATAGGGATCTCTGTTATCATCTCATAGTTCTAACATTACTGTTAAACAACACATAGAAATATTCTATGTGAATATTACAGGAATGAACCACATTTCAGTTCAGTGCAGATCCTTATTGTCCTTAAAGGGGAAATAATAATAATATTTCTTTTATTGTTTTTTTCCATTGACTTGGTTCTTAATATTAAAAACTGGAACATGATGAAATGCCCGTCGTGTTGTTACAAAAATCTACAAACCTAAAATCACTCAAAATTCAAACAAAGAGACAAAACCACCTTTTATCTGAATTGGCGCAGCGCCAGTTCAAAACATGCTTCTTCAGAACAGGCGGATTGATTATTATGTCTGGAGAACCACGTGTATTTGTATCAATTAAAAACATAAGCATGTAACAAATGAAATGGTTTTAATTTAGACAGAAACTTCATCAGTAAGACTAAACAGAGGTTGAACCATAGAAGCAGTTTATAGCCTTCTATTGGTTGATTCTGCTGCCAGTCAAACATGTCTGCCCTCCTATTGGCTAGTTTAACTGAGCGGGGCGCTTCCCTTTATCCGCCTTAGCCCCGCTGTAATGTGACAGTGTTTATATCAAACAGCCCTCGCTGGACTCAGACATGGAGCTCAACGGCTCGTTGTTCAAGTGTCTATTCAAAGTTTATTAATATTAAATATGTCATGTGTCCAAAGTTCACCAGAAGAACATCTGTCTCCACAGTAAATCACCTGTTGAGTGCTTGATGGTTGTTTATTTGTGCTTTAGGACCTTATATAGTAGGTGTTTAGGACATAACTACTGTGAAACAATCAGAAAATAACATATTTCTGTCATTCATGGACTCTCTCTCTCTCTCAGAGAAAGCTTTCCACCGCTGTCTCGCTGTCATTCTCTCTCTGTCTGTCCGTCTTTCTCTTATCAAACAAAGACAGAGATCCTCCCCTACTATCTCTCACGGCAGGGTTGTACAGCTCTGACTATGACATGAAGTCACAGAGTCCAGAAGACCCTGATCACTTATTGCTTGTTTATTCCAAACTTACTACTACTGAATGTGTTGTGTGTCCATGTTGCACCAGATTGCACTCCCTTGTGTCTCCAACAATACAATGTGAAGTAGATCGGATGAACGGTTCTCAAGATATGCGAAGGACATACATACAGACAGATTCTTTGCTTTATATAGAGACTTTAGTGCAGTGTCCGTCCCCTGAACGCCTCTCATGCAGACTATCAGCAGACACTACAATTTACCGATACTCCTTAAACACCTCACCAGAATATCTGGAGTTGAGCTGAAGATGATTGGACGAACTGTTGTCTCTGTTCATAACGTGGCTGAAACATCCTGCACTATGTCTTGAACATACATACAAAGTTCCCACATGTGAGGAACAGGAATAGAGTTTAACTCTCTAAACTTTGTCACTTCATTCTCCACAGTACCTCTATGGCTGTAATCTCACCTCCGACCACAATGTGGGTCACAATGGCAGAGTGTCTGTCTGTATCTCTGCTTGTTGACTCCACGGGCAGAAGAAGAAGCAAACAGCTTAAGACATCAGGAATCCACCTGCCGGGTATAAAGTGGATCAGGTGATACACAAAGGACAAACACACATCAGTCTACAGACAGACTGACAGAGACTCTGCTTTATATACAGAGATCATCTGCGCCCACTGCACTTTCTACAAAAAACTGTCACTGGTTGAGCTTGCTACGGACAGATAGATAGATAGATAGATAGATAGATAGATAGATAGATAGATAGATAGATAGATAGATAGATAGATAGATAGATAGATAGATAGATAGATAGAGGAACGGATAGCACAGCAGCAGGAACATGGTTTCAGTTGCTCCTGCTGCTATGCTATCCATTCCTGAGGTGCTCTGAGTGTGTTAAATACCTGCAGAAACAAACCCATTTATTTCATTTCCATCAGCCTCCATGTTCACCAGTTTGTAAAGTATGGGGGAATATACCTACCTTCCTCTCAGAGAGATTTCTGCAGACGGACTCACATCACATATGGACTCATTCTGCTCAACACTTCCGGTCTGGTTCCTCTTTATGGCTTCAAAAGTGAAAGTTAAATCAGAGCTTCATAAACAGACTGCTGGCGCCTCCTGCTGGTCAGCTGTGTCCTCTTCCTCCTTTTTATCTTTATCTGTGTGTTTATTGACAGAAACCACCGTAAAAACTGCAAAGCTGCTACAGACACGTATTGAATCATGACATCACAGCTTGACTCCACTGATTTCAAGCAAATGAGTTTATTTTATGAAGTAAATGTAAATATATCAAATACATTACAAACTACAGCAGAACATGACGTGTGGAGATCAGCAGGGTCTAGAGATTTTACAGACTGGGAACACTGGGCCCAGTAAGCACTGATGACCCACCATCAGTACCACGACCAACACATGACACGCTATATGTTAGAGACACTTTACAGATGACAATGTGCATCATTTATTTATATTTATAAAGTTTATATTGACCTAAATCCCTCAATCTGCAGCGCTCTGATTGGACAGTATGAAACAACACATCATAGTTTTTGTTTGATTTTATTGACAATAAATTGAATAAAACGACTGAAATGGAATTGAATTTGGATCCAGTCAACATATGATCACAGATATGCAGTTCCAGCAGGTGCGTGGTGATATGTGTCAGTAGTATAACGCCTCCCTGAGAGGAGGAGCTGGAGGAGGTGATGAGATGGAGGAGAGGAGTCAGAGATGATCTTTGTTTGTTTTACAGTTTGCTGAGTATATACTGCGTTACTGTAAAAGTTTGATAACGTAGTCAAGAGTAACTTTACAGTAAATACTTCAGTCGTTGAACATTAGAAACAGCATGTGGCCAAAAGTATGTGGACAGCCCTGTTCAACAAGTCCAAGTCAAAACACCTGAAAGACACATGAGTCCATGTCAAATGACCCTCAGGAGATAATGATAACTGTCCTGATGACAACGTGAACAAAGTCATGGTTTTAGAGTCACATGATCAGCTGTCACATATGTCTGCTATGTTTGAGTGTCCTCATACTTTTGGCCATGTAGCGTCTCTTCAGATGAATCAGTTTCTCTCTCATTAGAAGTTAAAGGAGCCTCTCAGACTAACCAGACTCTGCAGATTCTCTCTCACGTCACTGAAGTGCTGCTCAATCTTACGCTTTTGTCGGCCGTACCTGTGATCGTAATACGCCTCTAAAAATTTGTCAAAGTTCAAGTCATGATCAACACGGTACCATTTTGAATCTTCACCCACCAGAAAAACGAGGTCTTGGAAAAACAAAAAGGGGTCTGGCACAAATATCACAGAGCACTTCTTTTTGATCATCTTCTCGTGCTCTTTGAACAGCAGCTCCAGGTTGTTCTGGTAAGCAGACATCAGACTCTTCACGGGGTCGCAGGTGTCAGTCCCTCCCAGTCTCACCAGGTGAATCATCATCTGGATGTGGAAGGCCGTCCCGTTCACCCAGGCCTTCAGAGCTTCGTTCGTCATGTGACCGTCCCTCAACATGGAGTTCTTCAGCTTGGTGAGCGCTGCACTCAGCTGGCCCTCGATCCGCTTCAGGTCGCTGCTCAGCTCTTGGTTGTCATTGATGTGTATCATGTATCTCTTCAGGCACTCGTCGATCTGATCCCAGACCTCGGAGGCCTTCTCCTCAGCAAACACGCAGCGCAGAGCGTCCTTCATGCTCTCCTCTGGTGGACTGAATGACACGATGTCGATGAAGATGGCGATGGCGAGCGCTCCGAGGCCCGCCAGCTGAGGAGCTGACTTTAAGCTGCAAAGCTTCTCCACCAGGCCCTTGATCCAGTCTGCAGCGCAGTCGGACGCCTCCATCCTCCTCTCATAGTGTTGTCTCAACATGTCTGAAGAATCCAGACTGCAGAACTCAACGATTCTCTGATTGACTTTCACATCTGGACCGTCGCCGAGTTTATCCACAAACCTTTTTAATACTCGCTGCTGCCTCTCATCCGCACTCGGCCCGTTACCCATCGTGTTTTTGTCAGGGTCAGATGATGATGATGATCTGTGGAACACTGAAAAACACATAATGAGCAAATTTAATCGTAGCACTATTGATTAATTGATTGACGGAAGATTAATTGGTAATACTTTAGTCATTAAAGTCTTTTTAACCCTTTCATGCATGAATTATGATAAACTCAGTCAGGATTTTTTTCCTAAGTATTTTTACTCCTCTTAAGGAATGAAAAAAAGTTTTTCACACGTCCACTCAGGTGGACAGCATGCATTTGAGGTTTCAACTGAAGTACTATGTATTTAACAAATTAATAAAATTATATATTATTTGAAAACTATAAAATGATATATATTTTCAAAGTTGTTAAAATAATGTTTTAACATATTTTAACACATTCTAATACTGTTCAGTGCAAAACATTGAATCTTGTTCCTGACTCTGCAGCCTCTCCCCTTTGTCTTACTGCATTTATTAGCACATGAGCTCCACATGACTTGAAATGCAAAAGATTCTTCTTTCCTAAACCAGACATTCTTTAGAGGTGCCAGGCATTTGTTCAGCACCCTCAGCATACTTATCCTCCTCAGCATCCTCAGGTCCCTCAATATCCTTATGGAGCAAATATGTTCCTTTGGGACCCATGTGGGGCCACTGCAGGAATAAACTGCCCCACTGTGGGCCCTGTTACAGATGTGAAATTCGGGGTACGTATGGCCCCCAAACTGTGGCGCGGAGGTGGTGCCCCAGTGGGACAGCCCATACCCAGCCCAAAGTGTGGGCTGTCCAACTGGGACTTATTGTGGGCCCACAGTGTGCCCATAGTACGCCCCTAAGTGAGGCACCACCTGGGTCCCACAGTTTGGGACCCACACATTCTCCACATTTCACATCGGTAACGGGGCCCACAGTGGGCTCATTTTATACCCACAGTGGCCCCACATGGGTCCCAAAGCAGCATGCATGCTGGGTAGCCCCCTCAAAACTGCAAATTACAGTATAATAACATAAATAAATTGATTTAGAGCTAAAAAAAAAAAAGTTACTGCAGATCAAGTATTTTCAAGAACAACAAAGTTGCAGTAACAGTATAATTGTAGTTGAAATGATGTCAGTGATGCATGATGTCCAACACAGTGGACAGATGATTAATTGTTATTTTCTCCCAACGTAAAATCGATACTTGGAAATTTTAACAGTTGTATTACTCCTTAGTTGTTACTTGATGTTACAAAAATTTTTTACCTGCAAGGGTCAACTACCATAGAAGGATTGGCAAGATATTCCTGAGTGACTGAGTGTTTCCGGCCAGCTGGTGGCCATCTTGGTTTTGAGAAATCTTTATTGCACTTACAAAGGCTGGCCAATGGATGGCAGTGTATGGGATGACACACTAAAGTCCATTAGGGTGGTTGATGTGTAACTATACCAAAAAAAACCCTATGCATATATAAGAAAACAGCTTTTGAATAGCTGTCCACTGTAGTGACCACTATGCATGAAAGGGTTAAGCAAAAATGATCTTTTAGCAGATTAAACTTTTTTTCTTAACTTTTAGACTCAGTATATTTCATTATGGGTCTATGTGCTCTATATATGGGAGGAATGAACCACTTCTGTTGTCTCGTGTTTTTCTGTTTGCATTCATCAACATAATGATGTAAATTTCTTATTGTTTTTTTTTTTTATATCACCTCATCTCTGATATTAAAACTGGAACATGATGGAAAGCCGATCATACTGTATAACATGTACGACTGTACAAAAATCTACAAAATCTAAAAATGCTCAAAATTCAAATTCAAACAAACAAACAGATAAAACCTCCAATGACTGCCCACAATAAGCCAGGGTTTGTTATTGATATTGATATGGATCCATTTAAACCTCTTATTAGATTATAAACACTCTGATTGGTTGTTGTATTTGTTCTGTTGACAGCAGAGAGAACTGAGCAGCTCAGGACTGAACAAGGCTCAGTATCCAGTTCTCTTTAAGGCCAGTAGAGGGAGACAAAAGTCCCGCTCTGCAGGTTTAATGCAGTGTCATTCCTGCAGGTCACTAATTGACTGAGCTCTGTGTGCAGAAAACTACAATTCTGAATAGAAAATAATCACAAAATGCAACAATAAACAAGCTGTTTGTCAGACTGACGGAATTCTTTATATATTATTAAAACTTAATACCTCTGCACACTGGAGCTGTGTTAATAAGAGAGTATTAATAGTTTGATTATTAATAATCTGGTTATTAATAATCTGGTTATTAATAATCTGGTTAACACCTCCAGTAAACGTTAAGTCAGGAAGATTTTAAGAGATTTACCTCAGAGAGATTTCTCCAGATGAACACTGAATTCACTTTGATCAAAAGTGAAAGTTAAACCAGAGTCGCATAAACAGGCTGCTGCTCAGCACCTAGTGGTCCTCCTCTTCATCCTCCTCCTCCTCCTCCCTGGTTCATAAACCGTGACAAAGTCCTCGCTGCAGGTTTCCCCCGAAAAAGAGATTTTAATGTGAAAGGACTTCCTGGTTAATTAAACAGAAATGAATGTAAAATGAAGCCTTATAGCTGTGAAATAATGAGTCAGCACATTAAACAGCAGGGTCCAAACGTCTGAGAGCAGTGAACGGACTCTTCTGAATATATTTTTATATATTTCTGGGTTTTTTTTTAATAAGGTAGAAGGATGAGATGCCATTTTAAGGATTTTAACATTGTAATTACACTTTGTTGGAAAAACTATACCATACACATATTATTGTTCCAAGCAGAGTATTTTATATGACTTAATACACAATATTTACAGTAATAAAGCTGGTTCTGATCCTGAGATCTGACCACAGTCAAACCAGTGCTGCCAAATACTGAGCTGCTGTGTTTCCTCCAGCTGTGACTGCAGTTTAATAAGTGTGTAAACATGTGCACCAGTATCCTGGTTATATGACACTCATGTAAACATCTGATAGTAACCTGGATACTGCAATAAAATCAACACCTGATCCATGAAGAAAGTGGCAGATGTTCAGGAATCAATGATAATAACTTTACTTTTATAGCACTTTATAAACACAAAATGTAGCTCAAAGTGATGAACAAATTAACAAATAAAGAAGAAATAAGTCTAATGATAATCAGTTAAACTTGTTTTGGTGTCTGAAGAAGCATCATGAACGCGGTTCCTGCAGCGGACGCTTCGCCGCTCCGGCCAGCAGGAGGCAGCAGCGGCCATCTTACGCCGCGGAGCAGGATCCGCCATTTTCCTCAGAGCGGAAGGAGGAAGAGCAGTGAGGGGAAAACATTCAACGTTTCTGCTGGATAATCCTCCAAAAAAATCACTTTTTCTGCCATGGACCCAGGACCGGATAGCGACTGGAGGAGCCCGCAGTTCCGACAGAAAGTCGTCGCTCAGATGTGAGAATAGTTGTTTTGTTGTTGTTGTTTTTGCGGCTAAATCACTGTTTCTGTTTCTGTTAGCCTCGTGAGCTAGCTCAGCGAATGCTAGCTCGGCTACCGTTAGCGCTGCTGGAAACACCTTTTAAAAACCCGCAAATTAACACCGAAATGTGAAAAGACAGACAGAAGAGAGGTTTTCAAACACGACAGGAAACATGATAAGAGTTGTTTAGGTCCACTCTTTAATTCGGCTTGTATAAAAATGAACTTAAACTATATTTAACGTAATTTTCTGTCATATTTCATTATTAGCAGCTAAAGTTAGTCAGTTCACACTGATGTAGTTCTCACTTGTTTCCTGTTAATTCTTTACAGAAAATGTTTTGTTATTGTTAATAATTTACTGTCAACAAGAATAAAACGGACAAAACCCCCGATCTGATATAAGGCCAAGAACATACAGTAAATATTAAATTATAACCAATAAATACATTTAACAGAGGTGGAAGAAGTACTGAGACACTTCGCTGCAGTACAAATACTCCGTTACAGTAAAAGTACATCAGTATTGTGAGCTTGATGTAGTTAAAGTGTTGCAGTAAAAGTAGTGGTTTGGTCCCTCTGACTGATATATTATTATATATGACATCATTAGATTATTAATACTGAAGCATCAGTGTTAGAGCAGCATGTTACTGTTGTAGCTGCTGGAGGTGGAGCTAGTTTACACTACTTTATATACAGTTAGCTAGTTTAGTCCACTGGTTCCCAACCTAGGGGTCGGGGCCCTCCAAAGGGTCAGCAGATAAATCTGAGGGGCCGTGAGATGATTAATGGGAGAGGAAAGAAGAAAAAACAAAGTTCTAGTCCAAGATGTCTGATTTCACTTTGATCCTCCAATAACAGATTTGACAGTAGAAGGCTGACATTATGATGATCCACAACAACACAATGACAAAGTCACTCTGCTCATTTTAGGGAAAAGCTCATTGATGAGGACATAGTTGGACTATAAATTACATTTTATCTGCATAATTTATTCTTTATTGACATTTGGTGACTGCAGTTTGTCAGAGATCAGCTGTGCTTCTCTGGCCTCAACTCTGAAGTCCAACCCCTCCCATCTGAGAGAGCTGGATCTGAGTGGAAACAAGCTGCAGGATTCAGGAGTGAAGCTGCTGTGTGCATGTTACTGTTGTAGCTGCTGGAGGTGGAGCTAGTTTACACTACTTTATATACAGTTAGCTAGTTTAGTCCACTGGTTCCCAACCTAGGGGTCGGGGCCCTCCAAAGGGTCAGCAGATAAATCTGAGGGGTCGTGAGATGATTAATGGGAGAGGAAAGAAGAAAAAACAAAGTTCTGATACACAAATCTGTTTTCAGTTTTTGGACTTTTTCTCTAATCTTTGATTTTTGCTGAAATATTGGATCATTTGAACATTTATTGAAATGAAAGCATGTGAGAAGTTTAGAGGGAAAAATCACTATTTGGTGGAGCTGTTAACAACTCATAGACATGTGAAATGTGACCCCGACTACACACTGCTTTTTGTAAGACGTCAAAAGACAAAAAGGTTGGAAACCACTGGTTTCATCTTTAACAATGTGTTGTATTTTAAAAGCTTGTTATATTATCCATTGTGTCAAATCTGCATCTGAAAAGTAACTAAAGCTGTCAAATAAATGTAGTGGAGTAGAAAGTACAATATTTCCCTCTGAAATGTAGAAAGTAGCATCACATGGAAACACTCAAGTTAAGAACAAGAACCTCTAAACTGTGCAGACTCCCAGCTGTTTGAATGTAAACATGGTTGAAAGACAGTTAAAAAGGACCAACTGCCAAAAAAAACCCCAATCAGAACAGAGTCTGAGTCACAGGTTGCTATGGTGACACTGTGGCCATGTGTCAAAGGGGAGACAATGAAGAAGCAACAAACAGGCCTCAAACAAGTTCCTATAACTCAAAAACAAAGAGTCACATTGAAAGAGTGTCTTGTGTATGAACACCCTGAGACTTCAGTGGAGATACTGATGTAGGAAATGTGTTTGTATGATTTAAAATAAAAGAGCAATCACAATTCAAATATAACCATCATCTGTCTTTGTAACAAGAAGATTAACAGCTCAGAGTACACTGGAGACCTTTAGAGAGCACTCTCTGTGCTTTTGTTTGATTTATTCAGAAACTGTGAGTCATATTTTAATGGCAGTAACACTGAATGAGAGAGGACGAGTTTATCTGTCATTTCTTGTATAAATTATGCATGTGGACTGGAAGCTGTGGGAATTAAATGATAATGTGATTAAGACTTTTGATAAAATCTTCAGGTCTGTACTCGGTGTGTGATGTCACTATGACATCACACTAATGTAAAAACCCGAGAAGGACTGAAAATCTCATGAAACTTGAACTGTGTTTGTGTAAAAACTGTAAAAGCTATCAAAAAGATGAACACAAGTTTAGTAGTTGAAAGTCTTGTGACCCGTTTAAAGTTGAAATGAAGTCTGTAGCTGGAAGTATGTGGAAGTAGTTGAAGTTGGAAGTGAAGAGGGTTTGAACATCTCATCCATTCATTTGAATGGAGAAAAATCACCAAAAAAAACTTTGGAATATTTCAGAAAAGTATGAATGAGAAAAGTAATAGCAATAATATCCTAATTGAGCTGAATGTAACGATGTTTGGATGAAGTTTCTACGTTGAAGAATGTGGAAGGAGATGGCTGCCAAAAAGAGGGAAGGTTGTAGACATCATATGACATCATCATTGATCAGTGTCACTCAGCGCTGCAACTATTAATTAATTTGCTCATTGAGTCATCGTTCACATCAATAATATTAAATATTAATTCCAGCTTTTCTGATGTGAGGATCCTTCTCTGCTTTTCTCACATGATAATAAATGAATAAACATTTGGAGACGTTTCATCGTGCTGGAGGAAACAGTTCATAAATGATGGTGTTGTGTGACTTCCTGTGTTTCCCTCCAGTGAAGAGGCGATGAGGAAGGCAGGAACCGCTCACACCAAGTCCAGCAACGACATGGAGAACCACGTTTACGTCAAAGCCAAGTCCAGAGTGAGTAGAGAGAGTAGAGACGGCAGGACGACGTCTCACAGTCTGCTGAACCCTTTTCATGACTGATGGCTGTTTTTCCTGCAGGAGGAGTATTTATCTCTGGTGGCCAGGCTCATCATACACTTCAGAGACATCCGTGAGTATCAGTTTACTGCAGCAGCAGCGGTTTGATGTCTGTGAGGTGAATGTCTGACTGGACTTGTGTCTCATTTACAGACAAGAAGACTCTTGGAGGTCCAGGTAGGTGGACTTTTGTTTCTGATCTGTTGGGTTGAGTTTTTTTTCTTTGCTGTGTTCTGTCCTCTGCTGTCACTTCCAGACTTCATGGTGTTCATGATTTCTGCTGTGCATGTCGGAGCTGCGTAATATTGTCTGTTGTCTACCCTTCTGCTAGATCCCATGAATGCCCTGACTAACCTGACAGGGGTTGGAGGGGGCCCGGGCGCCATCGGCATGGGGCCTCGCCCCACCGGTGCTCCTGTGGGTGGCATGGGGGCCATGGGGCAGATGCAGATAGGCCAGCATGCCATGGCAGGGGTGGCTGGAAACCCACAAGCCAGTGAGTGTGTTTCCTCCATGTGGTGTGTGTTTGATGCACATCTGCAGAGCGTTCGGTGGATGCTGGCTGCGTCTACACGGCATATTTTGGGCATCAGAGCCGGTCTTACTTTCAGTCTCTGCTTTGGCACGTTGTGTGTGTGCGCGTGCGTGTGTGTGTGTTTGAGACTCCAGACGTCTCCTCAAGACTGCCACCGCACCGTAAAACGGTTTCAGTCCCTCACCTCCGTCTCCTCTGCAGTAGGGGGTCCAGGCCAGATGCCCATGCAGCAGATGGTTCAGGCGCAGCAGCAGCAGCAGCCGTCTCTCCAGTTCCAGCAGTTCCAGGTTCAGCAGCAGCAGCAGCAGAACGCCATGCAGCAGCAGCAGCAGTTCCAGGTGCAGCAGCAGCTGAGGGTGCAGCAGCAGCTGCAGCAGCAGCACCACCAGAACCAGCAGCTGCAGCAGCAGCACCAGAACCAGCAGCAGCAGCAGGCCCAGAACCAGCAACAGCAGAACCAGGTATACGAGAGTTCCTCCATGCAGACACAGGCGGCAAGGATATGAGAAATATTGATCTAAAAATCTTAAAAATATGCAGCTGTGTCCTTCTGCTTCAGAGGAAAACGTTTACCTGACAGATGCTGCAGATTTACTCACATATGATTCATTATTAATCATTTAACAATCCAGCACTGTACAAACAGCTTGAACAGACGTTATGTAAATTTAAGTACGTTGTGCTGATAATATGAACGCAGGACTTTTACAGTGTTTTTACTGTGTGGATTTAATAGTTTAATAGTCGAGTACTTCTTCCACCAACAGTTAGAGAGAAGGTGAAAATAAAGCAAGATGGCGTTTGCTTCGAGCCCCGAATCACTAAATCCGCCCCCGTTAGTCCAAACGGTGAACATCCTCTATCGAGCTCCGCTTCTAGTTTACAGCGTTGAAATTGTTGATTAAATGTGATTTTAAATGCATTTGTCTAGAGGAAGCTGAAATGGTCAACTTTTATATTTTAGTTTCTTGACTTTAAATCGTATTAAAATCAGGTCGTACTCTCGTTTCTGCATCTTAAGAAAATGGAAAAAAAACCACTCATAGTCCTCGTTTCTCCTGCTGTCAGTGGAAAATGGTGTTAAATCCAAGTTCAACATCAAATAATCCAGTTAGATTTGGGTTCAGTAAATAAACACTGAAGAAGGAGAATTTATGCAGATCTCTTTTGGTAAAATGAAAAAAAACTATTAGTTTTTCATGCATGAAAACACGTTATTTTCATGCATGGATGATTGTGTAGATGCTGCTGAGTATGTAAATATGTTTGAAGATCAATACTTTGTGAAGCTGAGCCCAAGAACAGATTACACAATATGGGACTCAACACATATTAAAAACAAGGCCGCCAATCTGAAGCAGAAATATTATGTTTAATGTAGGAAAACATGCATTTAGAATCATGTTATATGCACATGCGGTGCGATATAAACCCACATATTCTACATATGTGGGTTTATATTACAATGGAAGTTGTCCAAACATTTTTCGACAGGTATATACATTTACAGAACTAATATAATAGGTACAAATTTGTGCTCTATAATATAACCGCTGTGAAACAATCAGAAAATAACGTTTTATTGATCTGATTCACCGGCTTTCTTGCTACCAGCGCTCCCTCTCTTCATTCACTCTCTAGCTCACTCGACCACAGCTGCTCTCTTTTTTTAAAGTTTGTCAAACTTGACTAACGTTATCAAGTGAAGAGAAAAATCCTCCCCTCGTCCCGGTAACGTCTTTGTCCTCCATCACGGCAGAGTTTACAGCTCTTGTCAGTCTGATCTCCTGCTGTGATTGGCCGCTGCTGCCTTCAGCAGCAGTGACGTTGGGTTGCGTCTCTCCAAAAGTTGACTCTGTCTCAACCGCCCGACTGCAGACCGGCGCGGCGCCGCAGCATTCAAATGAACTGGACGATTGGCGACTAATGGGGAAATGTTTTAAACTGGTCCAGCGTTGAGTGGGAGCTCTGCAGCAGAGAAGCAGCCTGTAATGTAATCCTTTGGAGCATTAGCACCCCATCAGTGTATCCATTAGATCCACTTAACTGTTTGTTTTTGCCTCTTACAGGCTCAGATTATTATTATAAGTCTGACAACATTACAGAAAGGACCGTACAGAGAAATATAAAGTTTTTCCTTCTGCTTTCACTTGATCCGGTCCGTTTGTTTCGTCGTCTAAACAAGTCTCACTCTGAAATCTCACAAGAGTTGAAATCAGCTACATTTTCAGCCATGCCTTTGAAAATCTTTCAGCTCTTTCACTAGATGTTAGACTTAAATACTGAAGTTTCCCTTTAAGGCCAACTGATGCTTTCTGCATCTGCGGGGCTGCGAGGGTCCACGTGAGGTAAAATTCGCGCTTGTGGATTGTACGACAACATGGACGCTTGTTTTGAAGAGTGGTTGTTGCGAGGAGATCTGCCGTTACCCACGTTAATTCAGTTCATCTTTAAAGGAATACAAAGACATTCAAATGGGGTTAAACTCTTGGCGAGAAATCGCTCGAACCCTTGGGAGAGACGATAATGCCCGCGGCTAAAAGTCGAGGCAGATTTGTCGAGGACGAGAAAACGGAAATGAAGGAGCGGCGATGCAGGCGGGAGTCCCGACGTACCTCCCGTTATTTCAGTGCTGGATTGACTCTCTGACTTCATAAAACATCTTTCCACGGAATCGAACTTCCCGGCGGAGGTAATGTGAACTATTAAATCATTAAACTATGACAGACGAGTGGCCACAGTCAATACAAGCTAGCCTCTACTTAGCAACGTAGCTACAGGCTATCGTGTTGAGTGTGGCTGGCGAGTAGGCACGCATGACTAGTATGGCATGAAATAATCCTGCATTTTTGCTACTGCACATGTATTAGAATTGTTTATTAATGCTGAGTAATTGTTCTTCACATAATTAACATGTTGCTATGATTTGTTTCAGTGTGAAGGATCTAGTAAACCTGCGGTGCTGCAGTCGAAGAGCATCGCTGCTGGTTCCCCTGCTGAGAAAGTCCCTCTCTGTTCAGAAGGGAACGTTCCTCCGCCTGATCCATCTGAACCATCGCAGACCTCGGCATCTCCAAAAACAGCACCGCCTTCTTCCTCGTCTGGACCCTGTGAGTCTGCCGCACCTTCATCCCCACCACCGACTTCACCCGAGACTCCCGCCAACTCAAAAAAGAGGAAGGAGAATCCGACACCTCTGCAGGAGGCTACGTCGGACAGGGCGAAGAGACCGAACAGAGACGGGGAGAAAGAAGATGAAGATGAAGAGGCAGCTTTTGGTCGGATGGTAGCAGGGATGCTGATGAAGCTTCCACCACAAAAAAGGATGGAAGCCAAATCTGAAATCCAGCAGATGCTTAACCGCATGCAGAAAGAGCTCCGTCAGGATGAAGCAGACCAGTAGATTTGTGGTTCCAGTGTCTTAAGTCTCTGAAAGGGACAATTATATTTTACACTTATTTTAATATAAATATATTTTCACCAATATTTTATACATGCTTACATATACATTTCTATATTTCTATATCTGTGCACTGATTTGAGAATTTACTTGCAAGCTTTATTGTATTGACATTTTTTCCAAAAGTTGCCGTCCAATAAAAACATTTCAAAAATCTGACAAGTATTTCGAGAGTTTGTTTAATAGTAACTTTTAAAAATATTTCACCTTTTATTATGCACTTCACAAAGTATCACAGCCTGTTAGAGAAAATCAAACTTGACAACTTGTACACAGTTCTGCAGTCCAGTAGACCTCTTCTGCAGTGGTGCACATCTGACAGGTGCCTGAAAAAGTTATGAGGTTGTGCTGAGTGTTGAGTGCAGCTCGTGCTGTTGTTGTTGTAGACAGCTGTCTTGGACCCAGAGGGTTGCCCCCACTGTCCTGGCTGATGATGGGGTTGTAGTGTCCGTGTAGGTGGCTGGGATGTATCTTGTGGTTTCTGAATTTGCAGTGTCAGGAAGTTGTGTAGAGCAACACAAGCTTTCACTGTATGCACAGTGTTCGACCTCCACTGCAGCACCAGGATACCGAAAGATTTCTCTATTATCCTTTTGTGCCCAGCAACTGCGGTAATTGTAGGTTTGTTGCCATAGACGTGGCCGCAGTGACATCACCCTTTGGTGTGTGGATTCCTGTTTTGAAGCCTTGAGTTTGCATTTTGACCGTCGCTAGTTTGGATTTTTGGATCCAAAGAGGGACCATGTTTGGATGAGAGGGCGGAGCTGACCCTAACGCTAGCTGCTAGCTTGTTCATCATCGTACACCACCGTTCCACCACCAGGGAAGTACAGAAGAGAAGAGACTAGTCAGTGACTTAGCGCCCTGTTGTGGTACCAGGCACCTTTCATTGGTAGATCGTAGTGGGCGGGAAGGAGTGAGGGAGTTCAGGTAGGCAGGAGCCGTTTTAGTTGCTGTTTTGTTGAGTGTCAGGATTTCGAATTTGCTGCGAGCAGCAACTGGGAACCAGTGGAGGGAGATGAACAGTGGGGCTGTTTTGGGCTGGTTGAAGACCAGACCTGCCCTCGCGTTCTGGACCATCTGTAGAGGTTTGAACATGCATCCGGGATGGCCTGCTAGTAAGGAGCTGCAGTAGTTAACGTGATTACAAGAGCCTGAACCAGACAGGAAGGGTCTGATCTTCCTGATGTTGTACAAGGCCAATCGACCCGACCGAGTGACTGAGGCCATGTGAACCTTAAAGGTTAGTTGGTCATCGATCATGACGCCCAAGTGTCGGGTAGACTTTGTAGGTATGATTTGCGTTGATTCGAGCTGGATGCTGATGTTTTCTTCTCGGTCTTAGAGAGGTTAAGCTGAAGGCGGGGTTCTTTTTACCATGTTGATAAATCGGCAAGGTATAATGAGATCCTGCGGGAATGACAGGAAGAGCTGGGTATCATCAGCATAGCGGCGGTATGAGAAACCAAATGTTACAATTAACTTTCATGATCTGAAAACAAACTGAAATGGTGACGGCTACGTGTCTACTCATCTATTTTACTAACTATAGTTTATGAAATGAACGTCATGCTGTATTGAAGAAGACTTAACTCTAGTGATAAAGATCATTAGACCATTGGAAACAGTTTACTGAGGTAATAAATCAACTAAATCAAGAGTAGACTCTCATAGATCCATACAATTGGAAGCCAGTGGAGTCGCCCCCTGCTGGCCATTAGAGACAATGCAGGTTTAAGGCACTTCCACACTGGCATCACTTTTAAGACCAGGAGTTACCTGCTTGGAAGTAACAGTATAAGAAATAGTGCATATGCTAGTAAAGATGACAGTAAACACAATAACGATAAGCTAATTAAAGTTTCATATACTAATGCAGTGCTATCCTATGATATGCAAACACATGATTTATTGTGGTGATCAAGTAATTATGATGGAGAATAATTACCTGGATATGGATACAGCAGATGAATGGATACTTGGGGAAAGCCGCATCTCCCACAGAGGCGCCTGGATTTGTTTGTAGTTGAAGTAGTTGCTGCTGGACTTTTGGAGGTGCTTTGATTTGCACATGGCGCCCAAACACAGTGAAAAGTTCCAGAAATGTTGTGTGATGTCTTCCCACTGTGCTCGAGAAGGGAACTAACCGACTGCAGGCTACTCCATAGAGCTTGGCACAGGACAGGAATAATCTTTGACATGGTGCTACAGCCCAATCTGTAACTAGCTGCTGAACTTTGCTGTCAAGATTCTGCAGCTAAAAAGCACACAAAGTCACAGCCGGCCTTTCAGCTACATCCAAAGGTCTGTTTTTCTGTGCTCGATATGAGCAGCACTGCAGAAATACTGATGATGCTGCTTCATGTCAGTGCTTCTCATCTCGGTACTGTGTTCCCTGTCCTGGGTCCTATTCTTCTTAAGCGGTTGCACCCTACATTTTCTTGTTTGGCTTTTTCATGTTGTTCAGCCAATAACAACAAATATAGGAGCTCTTCTTTCTGTCATGCGGTCACAATCTTCTTTCCTAATGTGCATGCAGACAGGCCAAAGACCTGCTTTTCTGGTAATAAACTGCCCCCAAGTGTGTAGTATGAATTAGACAGGTGGCCAATTCTTACATATTGCACCTTTTAAATATACAAGTAAATGTACAAATTTTAGTTTATAGGTATAAATTTACATGTTCAAGTTTTGTAAAACTAAGGTTACAAGTACAAAGTCCTGTTTTGGAGGACTCTTTTATGAGCTACATAGGATTCCATATTTGTTTTAGTTCTCTTCCTCTCAGAGTGAAGATGTCCCCAAACACGCTTTATTCCCTCACTGTCTGCTTCCTGTGTTTGCAGATGCACCAGTCGAGGATGCAGCAGCAGCAGCAGCAGATGCTTCAGCTCCAGCAGCAGCATGCTCAGGCTCAAGCTCAAGCTCAAGCTCAAGCTCAAGCTCAGGCTCAAGCTCAAGCTCAGGCTCAAGCTCAAGCTCAAGCTCAGGCTCAAGCTCAAGCTCAGGCTCAGTCCATTCAGCACATGGTTCAGCAGCAGCAGCAGCAGGCCCAGGCTCAGGCTCAGCCGGGTCAGATGCCTCAACACTCACAGCAGCAGCAGCAGCAGCAGGCCGGCATGGTGCCTCAGTCTCTGCCCGGACAGATGGCGCCCACTCAGCACGTTCCCATCAACTCGCTGAGTCAGCAGCAGCAGCAGCAGCAGCACCAGTTAAAGATCCAGGCCTTCCAGGTGAGACTGCGGACTCACTGCTGATGTATTCACCGTTTGCATATCTGCAGCGCCTGAAGTTCATGACCTTTTGTAAGAATCTTGTTCACCTGCAGCTGTAAGGGTGAAAGCTTGTTCTGTTCCCAGCACCTGAAAACTTCTCCATAACTTTTGTGCAACATTGAAATTTCAACTTAAGAGAAAAACAAAATGGCCTCTAAAGAAAAACTGCAAAACCTGCATTTAGATTAAAGTCCTGTTTAAACTGTAGTGCAAGCTGTTAGTGGTTAATCCTTGTTTCACCTTCCACCGTCCTTCATCTGATAAACAAGTTAAATGTTAAATTTACAAATTTATGTACATAATTTTACAAAACTAAAATTACAAGCACAAATTTAATTATATAAATTTAAAAGTAAGATTACAGGTACAAAAAAGTATATGCATATAAAAAAATAAGATTTCAAGTACAAATTTAAGTATATGATTTTACACAAAATTAAGATTACAGTTACAAATATAAGTATATAATTTTACAAAATTAAGATTACAGTTACAAATATAAGTATATAATTTTGCAAAATTAAGATTACAGTTACAAATTTAAGTATATAATTTTGCAAAATTAAGATTACAGTTACAAATATAAGTATATAATTTTACAAATTTAAGATTACAGGTAAATAAATAAAAGCATGTAAATGTAAAAACTAAGGTTTAAATTACACTGTAGTTCTTTAAACTGTAGCACAGCAGTTCATTGTTTTACACTATTAAAGCTGAAATGAGTCCTTGAGCTTCAGTCCTGGTTTCCCTCTGAAGTTCAGCTGCAAACAGCTGGAAAAACTTCAGAGTCTCTTTTCAGTGAATCATTTGATCCAGTTTAAGCCAGAAACCTTTGGATGCAGGGTCCAGTAGTCTTGCTTACCCATCCCTCTGCTTGCATGCTTTGCATTGTGTGCGTGTGTGTATGTAAGCAGGCCCGGGCCATGCAGCAGCAGCAGCAGCAGCAGCAGCAGGTCCAGCAGGCGCAGCAAGCCGCAGCGCAGCAGGCCGCAGCGCAGGCGCAGCTCAACGCTGCCGCTGCAGCTGCCGCCGGCGTGCCAGGACAGGTGAGACTGCAGTCGCCGCAAGCTCAGGTGCTTTGACACGTCTGAATAACACCACACGCCGCCGCAAACTACACTGAGCTGATTGACTTACCTTCACTGTACACATCTGTCACTTTTATCTTTGGTGGAAATGTTTTAAAATGTCGCTGTCTGAAACACACGAGTGTGATTAATGAACCGAAAGCAGTGAAGGAACAAAAAAAGGAAAGAAACAGAAAGATAGAAAAGTTGTAATTCTTCATTTTATGTCTTTTCTTTCTGCATTTTTTTAAGAGAATAAATCTGACTGTTCTCTCTTTTCCACAAACAAACAAAGAGAGATGAAAAATGGGAAAATTGTTATAAATATAACAGAATTAACACAATAAAAATAAAATAGATAATCTTCACTGAGTCTGAGAATATTTAGTATCTATTAAATCATCTGTGTTCCTTCAGCTTTCTGTTGTAACTAAATAACCTTTAATTTGATCATCTAGAGTTCATTTATTTTAGGAATTATTTGGATCTCTGTCTGTCTGTGTTGAAATTAGATATAGAAATATAGAAAGAGCACAATAGAAATATATACTCTAGATTATATTACATTTTTAACGTTGCTCGTGATGACTGAAGTACATCTAAACACCCGACAGATCATCAGACAAACACTGAGTCAGTTCACCCAGTGCTGATATGCAGCTCCAACCTTAGAAACATCCCATCACCACTGTACTGTCGTCATGGTAACCTTCTCTATCTCTCAGGCTGACACAGAAAAAAAAACAACTAATGGATGCTTTTATAACCTCCAGGCCTGAATATTGCAGAGCTCTCATTTCCTCAGCCTGAAACACTGAAGGAGCATAAAACCGTTTTAAAAGTCGGTTTTAGAATTTATTTTGATTTTCTCGCAGCTGATTAACCGTCTGCTGAGGATCTGCTGGACGTTTTTAAGACATTTCTTTTTAGCCTCGCTTTGACTTCAGATGCTTCGTCGTTTATTGTTTTATTCACCTGTTGTTGCTTCATTCTTTCATTTGCGCCTTCGCTCTGTTTGCTTGTTGTTTTTGTCTCGTTATCTTTCAGCCGACAGCCGCTGTTTGAAATGTGCTCGATAAAAATTTATTGTTTGATTGACTAATTAATAACATGGCTGCAGTGGTGCAAAATAGCATTTTAGTACATTTACCCAAGTTATTAGTAAATATTGTACTTTCTACTCCACTACATTTATTTGACAGCTTTAGTTACTTTTCAGATGCAGATTTGACACAATGGATAATATAACAAGCTTTTAAAATACAACACATTGTTAAAGATGAAACCAGTGGTTTCCAACCTTTTTGTCTTTTGACGTCTTACAAAAAGCAGTGTGTAGTCGGGGTCACATTTCACATGTCTATGAGTTGTTAACAGCTCCACCAAATAGTGATTTTTCCCTCTAAACTTCTCACATGCTTTCATTTCAATAAATGTTCAAATGATCCAATATTTCAGCAAAAATCAAAGATTAGAGAAAAAGTCCAGAAACTGAAAACAGATTTGTGTATCAGAACTTTGTTTTTTCTTCTTTCCTCTCCCATTAATCATCTCACGACCCCTCAGATTCATCTGCTGACCCTTTGGAGGGGCCCCAACCCTAGGTTGGGAACCAGTGGACTAAACTAGCTAACTGTATATAAAGTAGTGTAAACTAGCTCCACCTCCAGCAGCTACAACAGTAACATGCACACAGCAGCTTCACTCCTGAATCCTGCAGCTTGTTGTAGTTCAGGTTCAGCTCTCTCAGATGGGAGGGGTTGGACTTCAGAGCTGAGGCCAGAGAAGCACAGCTGATCTCTGACAAACTAAAGTAAACTAAACTAAACTAGCTAACTGTATATAAAGAAGTGTAAACTAGCTCCACCTCCAGCAGCTACAACAGTAACATGCTGCTCTAACACTGATGCTTCATTATTAATAATCTAATGATGTCATATATAATAATATATCAGTCAGAGGGACCAAACCACTACTTTTACTGCAACACTTTAACTACATCAAGCTCACAATACTGATGTACTTTTACTGCAGTAAATGATCTTCCACCACTGCTGCAATGCTTCCTCTCTGCTCATCTGTCCCTGTTGTCTCTGCTGTGTCTCCTCCTCTGAAGCTGGTCCGTCCTGGGATCCCGATTCAGGCCCGGCTGCCCCGAGCTGCCCTGAACACGTCCATCCCTCCTCCAAATGCTGCCGCAGCTGCCGCGGCCGCGGCTGCAGCAGCTGCTGCGGTGGGAGGACAGAACATGACACAGCAGGTATTCAGACTGTCGGCTCTTCCTCCCTGCTGGAGAACAGCGAGGAAAAGCTGCTTCGCTGTTCAAACACTGTGAACTCGCCCTTTAAAGCTAAAACAGACTAATGTCATCACATCACTTTTCTTACATTCATATATAAGGTTATTTATAATTAATACTGATGATAACAGAAGAAAAACATTATATTAGGAAGAGTTGGGGATGTAAAATCTGTCCATGTGAGAAAAGAAGAATATTTTATCTTAAACCAAAAGTTTTTCTTTCACTTTCAAATAGATTTGTTTAGTTTGGTCCATCATGAAACATTTAATTTGCCTAAAAAAGTAAAAAATTACAGCAGATATAAAACACACAGAGTCTAAGCAGTCTCCTCGCCTCTCTCCTCTGATTGGCTCATTCTCCTCCTCCTCTGTCCAATCACCTTCCTCCACAGGTACAGCAGCATACGATGATGTCATCGCCCTCTCCGGTGCAGGTCCAGACGCCGCAGCCGATGCCCCCGCCCCCCCAGCCGTCCCCGCAGCCCCCCACCTCACAGCCCAACTCCGCCAGGTAGGACAGGTGTTCAGCAGGTACCGTCCTCCCTGATCATGTGACACCGGATGTTTTAAAAAACGTCTCCTACTTCCTGTTTCCTGTTTCCTGTCCGCAGTTCCGGTCCCACTCCGTCTCCGGGGGGATTCCAGCCCAGCCCGTCCCCTCAGCCCTCACAGAGCCCCGCCAACGCCAGAACCCCCCAGAACTACGGCGTCCCGTCGCCCGGCCCGCTCAACACGCCAGGTCTGAACCATTAACAGTAACGACGAGGTGAAGAAGAGTCGGACGTGTTTAAAACGCTCTGATGAAGAGTTACAGCCGATTCTCACGTTTTCCTAAAAGACAGAAACAACAGTTCAAATATAAACTGTAATATTAAATGATGGAGGTGTTACAGAGAAAAGGAGCATCATGGGTAGTTTATAAACCTTTTAACTGGGCGTTACAGCTTTCTCCTGATGTTTACAGACACATATCACACATTATCTCAGCCTCCCAGTTTAAGATGCTTCAGTCTAGCTGACCTCCTCCTGACCTCTCTGACCTCCTCTAACATGTTTATGTTACTATCAGCTGCTGTTACTATCTGTACGAGTTACAGAACAAAACAGAAACCTTCATCAGAACATCTCAAGATCAAAGGGACACACTCAGTATAATCCTCATCCTCAACAGTAATCATATTAATGAAACTAGAACCAGAACGTAAACATCTGAAACCCAATAAAGTTTATTCAAACAATAAGAACAGAGAAAAACAGCAAATAAGAAGAAAATAAACAGAAAAATATGAAGCCAGAAGTTTCACTCAGATGAAGCTAAAATTTGAAGCGATTTTCCATAAAATGATGAAAACTCAGGTTTGTAGTTTTGATTCTGACCAATCACAGAACAGAAAGCTTTGTGTTGGAGTCAGACTCACCTGTCCTCACCTGTCCGGCAGGTAACCCCAGCTCGGTGATGAGTCCGGCGGGCGCCACGTCTCTGGAGGACCAGCAGTACATGGAGAAGCTCAAACAGCTCTCCAAATACATCGAGCCTCTTCGCCGGATGATCAACAAGATCGACAAGAACGAAGGTCGGGCGCTCGCTGACGTCGTCCGCTGATGTTTAAACCATCATCAAATAAAAGAAAAACAGCTTTTTAACTTCAGTCATGTTTCTGCCAACAGACAGAAAGAAGGATCTGAGTAAGATGAAGAGTCTGCTGAACATCCTGACCGACCCAAACACCCGGTAACACAAAACACTCACTGCTTTTATTAAAGGCTGAAACTAACTAATCTCTCCTGGATTAGTTGATTGTTTGGTCTGTAAAATGTTAAAATGTTAAAATACCGTCACAGACACTAAAGAAAGCAGGAAATATTCACATTTAACGAGCTGGAATCAGAGAATTTCTCACAATTATTGTCGGACTAAAAAAAGTAAATTTCCTCATTAAATAATTAAACTAGTTTAGTCTCAGTGGACAAATGTTTTAGTTCATTTAAAGTAAAAAAGACAAAAATGAGCTGAACTGATGATTTGATGTTTTTGACTAACTGAACATCAACAACAATAAAACAAACTTTATATTTGTTTGTTGTGTTTTTCACAGTTTTTTTGTTCCTGGAAAAATAATTAATTCATAAAATAATGTTCAGATTAATTGATCGTTAGTTGCAGCTGTGATGATGTCACGTTTGAACAGTGTTGCCATGGAGACAGTAATCATCTGTTCTGATGTTTAGCGAGTGTTTGATCAGTGATGATGATGATGATGATGATGATAATGATGATGTCACTGACCTGCAGGTGTCCTCTGAAGACGCTGCAGAAGTGTGAAATCGCTCTGGAGAAGCTGAAGAACGACATGGCGGTGGTGAGCAACTTCCTGTCCGACCTTTACATCGTTTAATTATATTATTATTTATATGATGGAAATGAGACACAGAGTCCTGAAAATAAAAACAGAGAATCCAAGTGTTTATAATGAGATAAAAAATATTTGTCCTGCAGTCTGATTGGTCGATACGCTCTCGTCAGACTGAATTCTGATTGGTTGAATAATCTCTGTGTTACTTTCATAAAGAGAAAAGTTCATCAGCAGCTTTCCAGGATTAATCCATTATTTCCTGCAGCGGGGGGACAGACTAACAAACACCCCCGCTGTTTTCTCCTCTTTGGACTCTTCCAAACTAACGGAGACTTCTGGGTCTAACTGTTGTCAACGGTTACTGAGCGTTTACTAAACGTACTGAACGTTTACTGAATCAGTGTTTCTCCTACAATTATATCAACCAGAACCCGCCAGGACAAAAAATATGTTTTAATGCCAGAATTAACAACAAATATCCATCATTCAGAAATATTTAGTGTTTGGGAGTCTGTGCAGCTGTTCAGGATGTCAGTGAACCTCTGTGTCGTTGCCTGGGAAACGAGCGTAACTCAGTAATACGGCGTTGCGTAGTATGTTAGCGTAGCAAGTTGGAGAGAGCGAAAGTGACGGTGGATACGAGCGGAGCAGAGGAAAAGGTTAGCGGTTAATGTACAGCACGGACTACAGTGTGTCAGTTAAAATCTGTTAGCTCCAAAGTTAGCAGCGATGGGTTAGCATAAACTTTAATTCATATAACAAGTGAAGTTTTGACTTTTCACTCAATAACAAGTTTGCAGATGTTGATATAAAAGAAGAAAAACACATCATAACATCTTTCTTTTTAAACTGGTAGTACTTTATTTTTAAATACACATTTTGTGTGTGTGTGTGTGTGTGTGTGTGTCTGTGTGTGTGTGTGTGTGTGTGTGTGTGTGTCTGTGTGTGTGTGTGTGTGTGTGTGTGTGTGTGTGTGTGTGTGTGTGTGTCTCCAGCCGACTCCTCCTCCTCCTCCGGTGGCGACGAAGCAGCAGTATCTCTGTCAGCCGCTGCTGGACGCCGTCATGGCGAACATCCGCTCGCCGGTCTTCAACCACTCGCTGTACCGAACCTTCGCCCCCGCCATGACCGCCATCCACGGGCCGCCCATCACGTAGGTCACATGTGCATCACCCGCTGATCAGGTTATTGATCGCTACTGATCTGAGCTGCAGCTTCAGTGTTTTTAATGATTTTTCCCTCATGACACAACTAACAAGATGTTTTTATCTGTTAACATTTATTTCTATAATTTTGTGTCGTAGAGCTGCAAATAATAAAGACTTAAACATTTAAAGAAGCAAGTTTATCATTTTAGAGGCAATAAAGAGATTTGACAGTAATAACTAACCGGTTTAGAGGTGGCAGTGACGGGTTTTAACGTCTCCTCGCCGTCTCTCAGAGGTCCGAACGTGTCGGGTCGGAAGAGGAAGCACGAGGACGACGAGCGGCAGAGCATCCCGAACATCCTGCAGGGCGAGGTCGCCCGCCTCGACGTCAAGTTCCTGGTCAACCTGGACCCTTCGTTCTGCAGCAACAACGGCACCGTGCACCTCGTCTGCAAACTGGGTGAGACGTCACATGACCTCCGACTGTCACATGACCTCCGTTTGTCTCCTAATAACAACAATAATAATAATAACCTGATCTGAATAGACGTGAGATCACAGCTGGAATAATGAGTCGTTTCTTTTCTCTCTTCAGATGATAAAAACCTTCCCAGCGTTCCTCCGCTGCAGCTCAGCGTTCCCGCCGATTATCCGGATCAGAGTCCGTACTGGGCCGACGACGGAGAGCAGTACGGTGAGTCGGAGCGGCGACGTGAATGTTTCAGTCACATGACGCTGCAGCTGAAACCGACAATAATGAACTTAATATAAATGAGAATTAATGTTAAATATGATTAAATATTAAAACAGCAGAGACATGAAGTTTAATAATAATAATAATGATATGAATAATGATTAAAATAATAATAATAAATCAACAGTTTTAATGAAACGTTAAATAATCAGCAAAATGAATAAAACTGATTTCAGGTTAAATTAAGTTCCAACTGTTTTAATATAAAGTATAAAGATTTACTGAAAACATCAAAACATTTTATCAGAAAACAGTTTTTATTGAGATCTGTGAAAATCATCACAAATCATTTTCATTATTGATTAATCTGTCGATTGTTTTCTCGATTAATCGTTAAATATCAGAAAATGTTTTGTCCGTTATTCACAGTTCACAAGCTGGAATCAGAGAATTTTGACTTTTTTCTTTAAAAATGACTCAAAATGATAAATCAATCATCAAAATAGTTGGTGATTAATTTTCTGTTGATCAACTAATCGTTGTGACTTTATGATGGTCCTCACAATGATAGATATACAAGTACACACACACACACACGTACACACACAGAGGTTTAATGAGGACCGACCAAAACGTCCTCACTTTACAAAAATGTTTAAAACTCAAACTAACGATTATTTTCTCCATTAATCAGTTTATTTATATAATCTATAAAATCTTTGTTTTTGTTTTGTTTACAACTCAAAGATCTTCAGTTTACAGAAACCAGAAAATATTCACATTTAAGAAACTAGAATCAGAGAATTTGGACTTTTTTTTTTTTTTTTTAATGATTCAACACAATCAATTATCTAAATAGTTGAGGATGAATTTAATTAATCGACTAATCGTTGCAGGTCAAACATTAATTGACAATAAAACCAGTAAAATAAACAGTCTATATTGTTATAAAGCCTTAACTCATTATTTTCATTATCAATTAATCAATAAAATATCAAAATTAATGAAAAACTGCTCAAGATGACGTCTTCAAATATTTTTAGTTTGACCAACAAAAATATTCAGTTTATATTATTATTAATTATTAATTATTAATATTATATTATTATTATTAGTTCATTAAGAAATGAAAGAAAAGCAGAAAATCTTCATGTTTAGAAGTTTTTTTGAAGACCGTAACGTTCTCGTTCGTCGGGGAGGAAACGTCCCAACAGTTGATGGCGTTCAGAGTCGATGGCGTTTTTGATCACATGACTTCCTGTTTCCTGTCCGGCAGGCGCCAACAGCTTCCTGCAGTCGGTCCACAGGAACATGACGTCCAAACTGCTGCAGCTGCCGGACAAACACTCGGTGACGGAGCTGCTGAACACCTGGGCTCAGAGCGTCCGCCAGGCCTGCCTGTCAGCGGCCTGAAGCCCCGCCCACCGCCACGCACACAGGAACACGCCGAGTGTTTACATGGACTCACAAACCCCTCCCGTTTCTTTACCTGTATTCAACATTTACACCAGTGTGTGTTTCCAGAGGAAGGTCATTTCTCCTGATCTCCGCTCTGCCCCTGAACGCATCATGTTAGTGTTTATTTCGCTTCCTGTTTCGGATGTAAAGTCAGTTTTTTACCGCAGAGGAGCGACGATATTCTGTAAAACACTGAGGGAAGAAAAACTCTAAAGGTTTGAGTATGTAAATGTATTTTTTTGCTATCATAAATAAATAAAACAAACTTTTCATTTCAACTTTTTAAAACCTGGAATCAGTTTTTGTTTCTCGTTGCTGCTCAGAAAACTAGAAAACAACTAGACCAGACAGAAGCTTCTCTCCTGAAACCGTCAGGTTGTTGTCACTCAGGTCTAGACCTATGTTCTATATGTTGTTGAGTTGTGTTCTTACATTAATGTTCAAACCCAGAGAAATCTGTCATTTTAATCAAAGTAACGGACCGTTTCATTTGGTGGCCTGTCAATGGCGTCATACCTCCTCTACCAAAGAGTATAGTGCACAAGATGCATGCGTCGGCGCCGTGTTTGTCCGCTACAATGGCGTCTAGCAAAGAGTAACTTACACACATACAAGATAATACATGGGCTTTGTTGTGCTTGTTCCACACAAACTGTTAGAAATGGACTTTTATTCAGTTTGAAGCCACATTTTCATGATAAATTTAGCTGGTTTTTAACTTGATCTTTTAGCCGCAAGAAGGATTTTAGTCATTGGACGTCTGGATCTTAAGTTATCAGAGAAATAAACTGGGC